>WAAD01028794.1:56838-77654 GCA_013389945.1 Fregata magnificens | reverse complement strand
AAGGAGGCAAGCAAATCTTTGGACATTTTCCAGCTGTTGCTGTTCTAATTTCAGAGGTGCATTTGATTCTCTTCACCCACTGTGTATATGAAAATACTGTATCTAGCACTAGCAGAAATTTTCCGTGCTTATGTTAAACTCTTGTGTAAAAATAGTCTATATTTTATCTTGATTGTCTTGTAGCAATTTTTAAAAATTATATTTCTGTTCTCTGTAAAGGGGAAGAGTAAGGTATTAATGAGCAAATAGACCAGACTCTATTATCAACATCACTAAGGAAGAAATCAGTGTAAGTTCAATTTAGTGGTAAAGGAACCGAGCAATATTATTTTCTGATAATGGAATAATTATGTAAAGAGATCAGTGTATTCACAGGAAAGGCTGTTGGAATCGTCTTATTGTAGTATAATTTTGCTTTGTTGCTGATGACTTTTTCTCTGCTCTTCTCACTGGCTTTCCAAATTCTAGTGAAAACCAAATCAGTTTTTTTCATGGATAAAATTATTTTTCAACTATAAACTAAACTAAGAGAAATAAAATTACTTTCATGTCTTGCATTAATTTTATCTTTGTTTTCTCTTTATAGTGCATGTGCTATTGCAAGAACTAAGTGGAATTAGCTTTTTAAAACTAGCAATACTGTTGATTGTTATTATTTTTGGTAATTTCTATAAGAAACATCTAGTGCTTGTGCAAATGCATGTACACATGGAGAAAGCTTAATTTAGCTGTTGAAGAACCACTGTCTAGCCTAAATACTGTTTTTAGTACTGCAGGGCTAGGGCTAAATATTATCTTGTGGGTATTTCATAGTAGGTATGTATTTATTGTGCAGTTAAGGGTAGCAGAAACTGTGTCTATCCTTTATTCCTAGATTAAATGGTTTGAAAATGCAGAATAATTTAGGATTGTTCTAGATAAAATAGACTGGAGTTTGTTGGTTTATTTGTAAATGTCACTTTGAACTGTGACTTCGCTTAATCAATGTATTCATGAGCCTCAGGCCTCTGTGCTTTTGTGCGTGACCCCACGTCACTATTTCTGTGACTGGATGTCAGCTTTGAGAAATGATCTCCTTACGTATGGACTGAGGGGTATGTGCCATGTTTGGGATGACTTTCATCAAATTCTCTCTACCATATGGATTGTCTTAAAACCGACACATATTACAAAGCAGAAAAACAACAGTAACACTTTTAATGGCTTGCAGTGACCTAGCTTAGTTGTAGACAAAACAAAACAGATCTTGCAATTTCAAAAATTGCCCCCTTCTGATAAATCACTATCAGGATACTAATTCTCTTATTTATAAAACACTTCTCTTACCTGATCCATTTTCTGCTTGTAGATATAACATCAGCTGTCAAAGTAAGGTTGCAAAGAACTGTTGCAATAACCAGGGATTTAGGATATTCAGCCATTGAGACACATTAACGGAATGAGACTTTCCTCTTGGAGGATTTTCTTTCTGGAGATGGACTTCCCAAGGGTTCCCTATAGAAACCTTGAAGGCTTGTCAGTGATGGGGGATGTTTAGGATATAAAGGCTGGTGATTGGGAAAGGCTTTTATTAATTTCTGTATCTGTTTGTAAAGGAAAAATTGACGAGCTTATGACAATAGATAATGAAATATTACTGGATAGGAGAACGAGCAACGTGGAAACAGCACCTCCTATTAATGATGAGAACGGTAGTCAGATAAATAGCAGAGTGAGTGGGAAAACAGCTAAAGCTAGCCCCAACAGTGTCATCAGGAACAAGAGTCTGCTTTTTAATTCAAGGATGCTATGGGACAAAATGGAGGCACTTAGTGAATTCATGAAGAACATCCAGTATTGCACTACTGAAAAAACCAACATGGTGGGAATAACTTCTGAAACAGATGTGTTGAAGGTTTTGCGTAGTTCAGGGAATGAAAATGGGAGGGAGAAAAGTATGCAAAATCCAAATTAGGTATGAGTTGATTCATTCTAAGTGAGAAGTATTATAGGCAAAAGCATAGCTGTGATTGAAGTTGTCAGTTTTAATAGGACATATTTTGATTCACAGGAGCTCTTAGTGTTAAGTTAATTGGGTGGATATGAATGGGGAGAGACTGGAATTTCTTTGAGTCAAAAGAGGAAAATCTATTACAAATGTATATAAAAAGTGTGGGAAAGGGGAGGGAAAATGTTCAAAGAGCTCTAAAAATAATGAGAAAAAGGTCATTTCCAGAAGAATGTAGGATTTAAGAAAAAGAGCCTCCAAAGAGTAGAACAAATGGATTGATGAAGAAAATGGTCGTATTTTGGAGATCAAGAAATGCAGGGGTAAAATCACATTTGACAAAAGTTAAAGTTAGATTTTACAAAGATTATTAAAATAAATTTTCAAGTATATTTTAATCTATGTAAATAAAACCAGAATAAAATCACAGAATGGTAGGGGTTGTAAGGGACTTCTGGAGATCATCTTGTCCAACCCCGCTGCTTGAGCAGGTACACCTAGAGCAAGGTGCACAGGACCACATCCAGGCGGGTTTGAGTATTTCCAGAGAAGGAGACTCCACAACCTCTCCGGGCAGCCTGTTCCAGTGCTCTGTCATCCTCACAGTAAAGAATGTTTTTCTCATGTTCAGGTGGAATCAGGGACATGATCAATCAAATAGAAAATTGGGATATCGTACAGAGAGAACTGGATGATCTTCCAAACTAAAATAATGGGATTTATAAAATTATGACATATTTTCTTGGTGACAGGTAACAAGAATTTACATTTAAAACTGGATAGATGATCTGGAGGAAATGATAGAGAAGGAAAAGGACCTGCTATAAATGTCAGAATGGCTGTGAGAGACCAACAAGACACAGCAGTGAAGAAAATGCAGATATGACTGTAGAATGTGTCCAGCAAGGTATTTCCAACAGAAAAATATTCATACTATTGCACAAGATTGATGAGATCTCACTTGGGAAGCCATATACAATCGGAGTCATCCATTCAAGAAAGATGGGGGCTGGAGAGCTGCAGAGGGCCTAGAAGGGAATGAAAAATGTGTAGTAGAAGAAGATAAGTGCTTGATAGGCTTAGACACAAGGGAGACTGACAGATGATATTATATTAAAAATGTGTCAGAAGTGTGAATACTAGAGAGGTAGAAGACATATACAAATACGTTTGAACTAGCTATAGATAAAACTACTCTGAAAATTAGAAGTAGATTTCTAACCATTAAACATGGCAAAGTTTACAACAGTCTTCAAAAAAGAGCAGTGAAATAATTGCAAAAATTGTCCAAGTGTGAGGTTACACAGCACCTGAAAGATTTTATATTTTGCTAAGTAATTGTCAATTCCTTGTTTTAGGTTTTCTTACTATATATATTTAACCTTTTATGAGCAATGACTTAAAAATTAAGGTATTCATGTTTTGAGACTCATTTTCAGGCCCTGCAGACAGGCATTTACTCATTAGACTCTATGATGCACTAGAGCTACTTGTCTGCTCTTGGATATTACGAATACAAACATTTATGATCCAGTTGTTTACAGTGTCAGCACTGAATAGACATACATGAATTACCAGGTGGTTATTTTGTTTTAGGTATGACAGATCTATGGCATGGTATTCCTGTTTTACTATCTGTTTATTTTAAAACACTCAATTTAGTGCTGGGGGAGTAGACTCCTCAGAAGCAATAAACCTCCGTTACTATTGTTAGTCTGAGCATTTGATCTGAAAACATCTTTTCCATGGTAGTTCACACATAAATAATATGAAAATCAGAATTTAAATGATAGTCTAGTATCAAAAAAATGGATTTCAAAATGGATATATTAGTCTTGCATCCATATATTTCTTAAAAAAAAAACCAAAACAAAACAAAACAAAAAAAACAAACAAAAAAACAAAACCAACCAAAAACCAGTAGTGAATATTCCTACCTTTGGGCCAGTGTTTTTAAACTGGAAGTTAGATTTCCGCTGAGTTTAGACTACTTTCTTTCAGCATTTAAGTTTGAAAAGATTCTGAGCAGTTATATATACCTCAGGTAATTGGTATTCCATAGATACAAAAGATGGTCTTGATAGTGCTTCTTATTGTCACAGTCCTCCATCACTTTTTACTGTAAGACCTTATTTTCAGGTACTTTTGTAGCTTTAAAATGCATGTGACCTTCCCTCTTTCCCCCCACCACATACAGAGTGTCTCTTTTAGATATCTTTTTCCTGCTATTTCAGCTAAAATAGCTCAGCCATTTTCTGAAACTGAATTAAGGAAAAATTCTTATTACCCATGCTAATAAAATCATATAACCATTTAATCCAAATGATCTCATATCCTCTGTATGGTGGAGTAGAGGCTCGAGATCAGAAGAACTATCTTTTGCCAGGGGTGAGTTTTTTCCATCTTTATGAAATTTGCCTATTAAGTCACTAGTCTCTGAAAAACCACATTTTACAGATGTTTACTAGAAACATATGAAATTTGGTAGCTGCAGCCTCTGAAAATGTCCTCGGCACTAAACCTCCAGAAATACAGCTTCTGAGTGAACTGTTGCTGTTATCACTCCTCCCCGCTGCAATTAATTTTCCTGCAGGGATTCAGACCATGGAGACCTCACAGCCTGAATTCCTCACTAGCTCTCTAAATAGCATCTGCAAATGGTACCCATGGTACCAGAAGAGAAGGGTCCATTCTATCTTGACCAGAATGACTGACCCTGGTTGTTCGTACTGTTACCAGTTCTTGACTACAGGACATGCTGAGACAGTAAAACATGGAGTGCTTAGGACACTGCACTAACACAGAAAAGGGAAGTATTCTCCTGAATATGGGCTACATAGAACGCAACAGACACACTGAACTAATTTGCTAGATAATGTTTAATTAAATTCAAGATATCAAGTTCATGTACTCAGAAATACTTTTCTGACTTTATGAATACTGAATTTAAGAAGACTTGCCAGATGGGTGGCTGGCAAGATGAAAGATTCAGGGTCTAATTTTACTAGCATTGGATTCCCTTTTTTTTTTTTTTTTTTTCCCCCCCTTCTGCAAAATGTTTCTAGGGAAAGGAGGGAGGAGAAAAAAGGAAGTGTTCTGGCTTTATTTTCTGTTTTTTTTGGAAGGAAATTAATTTTCTGTAAAATTTTAATCATAGTGTTGAACATTATACAAGAACTTGGAATTATTAGAAGAGAAATTGTGCCCTTTCAGGAAATGAAAGGCCTTTTACTCAGCACTGTGTTTAGATATACAGTGAGGATAGGTAATTAAATAGTGAATAGGTGCTCACTTACCAACCATAGAACATACAGATCTCACCACAACGTACACATGAAAATACTCCTCTATCATGCATTCAGACTGCCTTTAGTACGAACCTCTTCACATTCCATAGTTATGACATTTTTATCTGATGTTGTGCCATCACAAATGGGAAGATAACCTCACTTTTCTGCCTGTTCATCTTTCTTTTCTTCACTCAAATTATTAAACAGAAATTGATAAACACAGCAATTTTAGTATTGGAGGAAACTGCCATTTTTTTGACTCCATCTTTCGTTTAGGGGTATTTCTCAAGCTCCATTTTCTTTATACACGTGAAAAGAATGCAAAACATAAACCCTTCTGAATCATATTTTCTAGGCCATTTTTGTCATCTTTGTTGTTCTCATCTGCTTGGTTTTCAATTTGTCTTTTTAAAATGTCATGTCCCAAACTGAATCCAATCAGTCCTGCTGTTGAAGCTTGAGCATTGCTGAGCAGAGCAGAAGGATTATTGTACTGGTTTGACACATGCTGTTACTGTTAATATCATCAAGTGTAGCATTTGTTCTTCTTCAGTATAAGCATCTTATATTTGATACTCAAGCAATTTATGATTTAATGTATAATAACCATATCTGTCTTTGTAGGAATGTTCCTTGGCCCACATTTCTCATAAATATTTGCTTTTGCTTCAGTATTCACTACCATTGCAATTTCTTGGACTGTAAAATAATATTTTAAAAAATACATATAAAGTGCACTAGGCAGTGGAAAAATAAGGCAAAGTGAGTCTGTGTGGCAGGGAATATGCAGAGAGTATGTTACAGATTACAACAAAGTTTTAAAATGGTAAATAAAATACACTCTGAATTACTTAATTCAGGTGTGATTTAAAAGTCCCCACCAGAGACAGCTGTTTATCCAAAGCACCAGAAGCAGTTTGGACCTACGAGGTTGTTGTAAGTAGATGCAGAAAACTGAAGAGCAGAGGATCAGGTAAGAGACTCCAGAAAAAAAAGGCTTAACTGGGTTAGGTCATGTAGTAGGCAAGGTCAGGTGAAAAGACACTCCATAGAAATAAGCTTAGCAAGTGCTCTTGACTGAAAAGAGAGCTCTGCCCAGGAAAGCTGTGGCCTGGCACTAGGGAAGGTTACTGGGTAAATCCAGGAATGCAAGTGAACTAGATGCTAAATTCCTCAGCATAACTGAGGTAAATGCTTATCCATTCACCTGTATATGTACAGAATTAGTGAGTCTTAGTTTGTCAATGAGATACCCGATGTAGATTGGTTACAGTCTTTTTTTATGGCAGATCAGCACCCCAAAGGTATTTTTTTTTCATTGTTGTTTAATGAATCTGCACTAACTTGCTTGTCATGATAGCCATGAGTGCCAGCATTTTAATAATTCTGATATACTGCAGTAAAATGCAATGCTACTAGTATTAATTCAGGAAAAATAAACACAGTAATGGTGATACTTGAAACAGAAGGGACAGTAGATACTTAATGGTAGAGTGCAAAAATTTGCTACCAAGATCTCTTAGCTACAGATACCACCTCCTGAGTGCTGAAACTGATTTTGAAATCAATAGTTGAAATAAATTGAAACTGCTACTCTAGATCGCTACTTTTTCATGACCAAATGGACATGTAGCCATGCACTCTGCTGCAGATGTCAGTAATGTGATAGATTGACACTGCAGTAGGAGGGGAAAGGCTAAATCAACTTATTTTGGATATTAAATGCTGTATGCCTGCCTGATGGTTGTTTCTTTTTTTTATGTCAGAAGAAGCAGTCTTAGGAAACTCACATAAGACACTACTATAACTTATATTGCCATAGTATCTACCTAACCCAACAGGTCAGACTCCTGCCTTGGTATACACTGTACATACAAGTGGGCAGTCTAATGCCACACTAGGAATATTTTTGTATGGACTAAATGTGGCCATGTTGGGTGTTAGTGGAGAACAGCTATTAGAATTGAAATTCACTCCCTAATTTATCTCATAGTGGCTTCCATCTGCAAACAAGCCTGTGTCATTCCTTATTCCTCATTTGTGCAAACTCCTTCTGCAAGAGAAGTCAAGAGAAGTTTGCTTGAATAGAAACAGGTTAAAATCTCAGAACGTAGATGATTTCTCTGAGAGTTGTGGACACTTAGAACCTTCCAGGATTGAGCCTATAGGCACTTATTTTTTCTTCACATTCAGACAAGTTTTTGGTTCCTGAAATGAAACTGAATACCGTATAAAAATGAATGCTCAGTATTTCTGTTGCTGTAATTCATCATAGAATCATAGAATCATTAAGGTTGGAAAAGACCTCTAAGATCATCAAGTCCAACCATCAACCCAACACCACCATGCCTCCTAAACCAGGCCCTGAAGTGCCACATCTACACCTTTTTTGAACGCCTCCAGGGTTGACGACTCCACCGCCTCTCTGGGCAGCCTGTTCCAATGCCTAACCACTCTTTCAGTAAAGAAATTCTTCCTGATGTCCAGTCTAAACCTCCCCTGATGCAACTTCAGGCCGTTTCCTCTCGTCCTATCACTAGTTTCTTGAGAGAAGAGTCCAACACCCGCTTCACTACAACCTCCTTTCAGGTAGTTGTAGAGAGCGATAAGGTCTCCCCTCAGCCTCCTCTTCTCCAAGCTAAACAGCCCNACCAGCACCCCCAGGTCCTTTTCCGTGGGGCAGCTTTCCAGCCACTCTTCCCCAAGCCTGTAGCGTTGCATGGGGTTGTTGTGACCAAAGTGCAGGACCCGGCACTTGGCCTTGTTAAACCTCATACAATTGGCCTCGGCCCATCAATCCAGCCTATCCAGATCCCTCTGCAGGGCCTTCCTTCCCTCGAGCAGATCGACACTCCCACCCAGCTTGGTATCATCTGCAAACTTGCTGAGGGTGCACTCAATCCCCTCATCCAGATCATTGATGAAGACATTGAACAAAACCGGCCCCAGAACTGAGCCCTGGGGAACACCGCTCGTGACCGGCCGCCAACTGGATTTCACTCCATTCACCACCACTCTCTGGGCTCGGCCATCCAGCCAGTTTTTTACCCAGCAGAGTGTATGCCTATCCAAGCCATGAGCTCTAATTCTATTAGAGAAAGTGGCTGGCATATGAGGAAAGCCAAATGTTACATTAACACATTAGCTAGTCCTGGCACTATCAAACTTCCCTTACTTTTCATTATAAAAGTAGTTGAAGTCAGGTTTTTATGGCAGTTATCAGCATTATGGAATGAGGGATATGACACCTACTAAATTCTCTATTGGACCATTTTCTCTAGGTGAAATTTAGCATAATTATTTCAGCAGAGGAAAAGAATTCTTGAGAGCAAAAACTCCCCATATCAGTGTATTCAGTTTGATTTTAGTGGGGAAGAAGGTGCATGTGGTCTAGGAAAAATGGGCAAGCACAGGGGATTTGAGAGCTGTCTTTTGCTCTGTTGTACACTGACGTGTAACACAGTGGAGTTTTGATCCCTGAGGTGGCCTTCACTGCAGTAGTATGGACTAGGGTAAAAGCGCTGAAAGTACTGAATTATAAAAATGCTTATTTTATTACTAGATGGTACCTTCATGGTGAAAAAGCCTACCTATGGGGCTGGGACAGTTTTGTTTCTCTCCAGAATCTTTCTTTGAATCCTTTACCCTGAAAGAAGACCAAAGGAGAGCAGAGGGGCCCCCACTCTTTACCCTTCTATCTGCACTAAGCTTCTCATCTTACCACAGAGCATATTGAGGTGCCGTTCTTTAGACTGTCATTGTATGTTGTGGTATTCCTTTTATTTCATGGCATTTGCCAAGGTGTGCTGTTGACGCGTTTCACCGAGTTGATGCTTCCATGTACTAAGAACCATGCAAAAGTAGTGCAGTTTGCCCCTTGCTGAATTATTCACAGAACCAGAGAAAAGCAAGTTTGTTCCATAACCCTAATCAAAATATGTATGTCTCTCTCATCTTTTAAGCCTTTGCCCTGTGGAAAATCTTTCTGAGGGAAGGCCAACAGAGAGTCAAGGCTCTTCCACTTCCCATGCTGCGAGCAAGGGATTTGCATATAAAGGGGTCCATTTCATAAAAAGATCCCAGGGGAACAGTCAAGCACTCTGCTATGGCAAGAGAAACCTGGGGAAATCATGTAAAGTCAGATGAATTATTCTGAGGTATACGCAACAAAATTAATTGATGTAACTTCCAAAATATACAGGCAAATCTGTGCTGTATGCCCAACCACCGGATTACAAGTAGCAATGTCTATGGTCAGTAATGAGTGGGTAAACACTGTTGTGCGTGAAGGAGTAATAAATATCCATCTGAATTGATCACAATTTTTCTGTATATAAAAGCCGAAATTAAGTTTTTTATAATTTTAGGTTTTGTATGCCCAAGCAAAATTCTGCCTTGTGGTTACAGTGAAAGGTAAAATTTTATGATAAAGACCAAAAGTGAGAAATCTCTGTAAATCTGTCTATTTCGATAAGAATGCAGATATTCTGATTTTGGTTACAGTTAGGTGGTTAGGAGGTTAAAAATCATGCTGAACCTGGACATACTGTCCAGTTACTGTACTATTGCTTCATATTATTCAAGATTAAGAATAAAGTGACTTTGTTGCATTCTGGCCCCATGAATTTCTGTTTTAGTCAGGTACAGGCTAAATGTGCTTTAACTACCCAATGCAAGCTGGAAACTGAGGCTAACCTGCATTTTGCTCTCAGAGGGAAAAGCTGATACTTCCACATGTACTCTTTGAAAATACGTATGTTGTTATGGGATATACTTTACGTTCTACTTAAGTCTTTACCTGCAGAATACTCCCTGCACACATTTTAAAATGAGGATATAATGAAAAACACTATAAAAAAATGTGTATATTTTTCTGTCAGTAAAACTTAAGTTGCATATAGTGTCAGTTTGGGTTATAAACTATGTGTTAAATTTTTTTTTAGATTATGATTTAAATGAAACTTTCACCATTCAGTGTACTCTGAGGAGGGGTTATAAAGAAATGGGAGAGAGTTAAAAGATAGAAATTGATAAAACACTTATTTGGTGTTTGGGAGTCCTGTGCAAGCAGCTAAAAAATTCTTTGGAACAGAAACAATCTTTCTGTGAAAGCTTTATTGATTACACAGAGAAAAGTCCATTTTAAACACTTTCATAGCACTGTGTTGCCTGAGGAAGCAAAATCTATTACACTTAGATTATGAACTTTTTGTTTATGAACTCAGCTGTCTTAGTGGACAGCTGGAAGAAACTAGTATTATTCTTTCTTCTGTCTATAAAGCAGAGTTATTAAAAAGCCCATATTTTCCCCATATGTGTACTGCTGCTGTTTTCAAAAACATATGTAGCATGAAGTGGTTTGCCATGTGCTCCAGCTGGACCCAGTGCATGCTGCTGGCCCCTGGAATGGTTTTTCAGGACAGACAGCTTCTCAGGTCTGGACCCTTGGGGCAACGTGTGTACCACACACCTCTAGTGGATTAGATCTGGGCTGTAGTCCCTGATTAGTATTTCTGTAATTACTCCAGTTGCTTCAGGCATTTATCTAGCTGTAGGTGATTCAGTTGTGTTAGGAGAATGACTCAAATATTATCTATGGTTACATAAGCTGTGAAATAAGCTACGCAAACAACTATCACTCATCAGTGTGAATGCGGCTTTATACAAAGAATTTCTGCTTTCCTTTGACTTATGGAAAAGTCTAAGCAAGAAAGATGAGGGAGAAGAGAGTGAGTACTTCTCTCTTCCTTTACTTTGGATGGGTGAATGTTAGTCTGCAGTTGAGGATAGTGTGAATTTGGAAGGTGCCTTTCCTTGCAAGGGAAGGCTGCAAGAAATCTCCACCTCATGGGGAGAATAATACATGCTGGTGCTGGGGGCGGCGGGGGGTGGGGTGGGGTAGGAAAAGAGTAGGGAAGGGCACGATGAGGCTCAGAAAGAGCGCAGTGTCTCAGCTTAAACTGGCAGTGGCTGTGAAACGTGTGGGTGGTGCAGGTCATCTCTACATGTGGTGGTTGAGATTGGAGCCATTGGGACGGAACTAATTCCTGGAGACCAGAAAAGGTGAATTGCATGTACAGTACGTGTTCACATATTTCTTTTTGTCTCCAGTGATGGGCCTGACATTTGACATCTCATTGAGGGTGAAATGATGTGACCTGCTTGTTCTAGCACTGTGTCTTTTTTCAGTTTGTGCTCATCTGATCAATCCAGCTGAAGTTGGTACCTGTAAGTTCTTTAACTCCCAGGAACTGTGCAGTTGATTAAATTTACTCAGAAACAACATCTTCAAACAATAATTCCCCCCCCCCGCCCCCCAAAGGCTCGAAGCATGTAGAGAAAAGGGTGAAAATGATAAAAAGCCTTACTTACTTTCACCTAGATCTTTCCTTGGAGCTTACAGTTCTTTTCACTCCAACTGACCCTCATTTCTGACTGTGAGAAACAGACTGTGCTGTGCACAGCGTGTTTTCTCTGTCCTCTTGTAATACCTTGCCAGCCTGACAAGTTTTAATGACTCCTTGGAAATTTCTTTAGCAACAAAATAGAAAAGGATGTGAGAAAGATTCCTGGTCTGTCATATCAAAAGTTAGAGTATGCTCATTTCTACAATAGTGCTAGATAATTACTCTTTTACCAGAGATATAAGTCTCACACAAGTTGTGGACAAACACATAGAAAGACTGGGAAAATGCCTCAAAGCACTTGCAGTTCTATTCTCTTTTACTCAGCCACTCTTTTCAGTATAACTCTGAATGGTAGCTTTAGCAGTAGAATTCTGGCAGGTTATCAGGCATTCAAATATATTAAAGTTCTTTCTTAGGAAGGTTGTTTTTTTGGTTTTGGCTTTTTTCTGAAACAGAAGAAGATTACAGAATAGCTATAAAATTAACAAACTTCCTACATTTAAGATCTAGGCATACCAACTTTCATGAGATCCTGTTAGCTGTGAACTTGCATTTTCTATGATAGTCTTATAGAAGTATGTTTAAAATACAAAAGATTTAAACCATTCCAAAAATAGTGTGTTAGGATTGTTTAGCACTTTTCTCTGTACAAGTATTAGTCAAAATTAATCCAAATGTTTGCTCTTAATATGAACAGTAGGGGTTTGTAAAAATGACTGCAAGTGTAGCAAACTGTATGATTGGATGAGTGGGAACTGTTTTTTCCTCAAAATGGCTTTATTTAGATGAGCTTCTTACCAGCAGAAGCTCAGTGATGAACGTCCATTGGTATCATCTTAAAGCCCTTAAATGTTCGGGAGAATGTCCAGAACCTCTGTAGTGGGAATCATTGATTTCAGGGAACGATTATTCCTGATTTCAATTAACTAGCGTTTTGAATGATAAAAAAAATACAGTTCTGTCTCACCAAATGGACTGTTTGTGTTTGCTTTCTGGTATAAGTGTATTTGGTGAAACTGTTTATTTGATTAAGCGCTATGGCACAGAACCTGCAGCTCACAAGAGTGGGCTGACTCAGGTGTTTTGAAGCTATCTTTGCACCCTTCTGCAAAGGGTTTGTTTTTGTTTGCTCCTAGTTGTGAAGTACCCCTTACTGTAATTCAGATAGCTACCTTTACACAAGCACTATCGGATCAGTGTGAGATGAGTAATAGAGGGAAGCACTCTAGATAGTCTCTGGATGCTGCTGTCATTAGAAGATGTTTCCATATGAGACAGCCCCTCAAGACTGACTGCCTTCTTTCCACAGGAGAGTAATTCTCAGATGTGTTTTACTACTTTGAAAGAAAGAACTGAAACATTATAGATAATAATATTCTTGAGTCCTTTTTGGAATCTAGCCCAACTGCTAGACAGTGAGATAATTACCACAATGGGCTTCACAGCTTAAGTTTGAAAAAAGAAATGATGTGAACCAGCTTGCTTTCTGTGGATATCCCATTGTTCTTATAGCATGATAGATGGTGAATAAAGGTCCCAGAGTCACTTTTTTAGTATACTTTCTACTTTTAGGTTCCTCTCTCTTGTGGGTTCTTTTTTCATTTTTCTTAAAGACCACTGAAGCATTATTTACTCTTGATCTAAAGGCCCCTGAAGTTAATGGAAAAGTACTCTCTGACTTTGGCTTTTGATTTGTACCGCTTATATTAAGCCATTTCTGAAAGCATTCTCAGCAGTGCTAGCTGGTAATCTGTGAGAAGTACTATATAGGAATACAGTCAATTCAGTTTGGGAGTACCTAAATACTCATGCATTCTGAGCATTGCCATTTCTATAACTTTCATTCTGAATAAGAAAACACTGCAATGTCACATTTTTGGGAGCCAACTGTAAATTCTGCTTTTTCTGCCTTTTTCCTATTAACTGTATCAGCTTCCACTGCTTCATGTCATTTTGCAAAGCAGGCTAAGCTCCAAGAAATCCATGTTTCCTTTGAAGGTGTTTTACCTCAATTTAGAACTTGCCAAGCACTTTGTATCTGCTGAAACAGTGCTCTGTGAGTAAATATGGGCCTCGAAAATTAAATAAATGTTTGTGATCTTTAAACAATTTACCTTAATTCGAGTTTTCTGGCTGACAGGGACACCTGATGTGTCTGTGTTGTCTAAAACTGCTCTACCTGAAAGGATGAATGGTATTGACAAGCTTTAAATTGGGCTGTTTGGTTTTACTGAATTTTAATTAAAAAAGAATTGGAGTTCCCTAAAGTAGTCACTGGGAAGGAAGATTACATTAGTGAAAAATTGTGTGGGTAATTTACAAATACACCTACAAATACTGACCAGACATTTTCAGTGCAAACTGGACTCTTCAGGGTACGTTAGTCAAATTTAACTTAATTGACCTTCATCTGTCTTCTTTGCATAATGTTAATCTTCTTATTAGGCTTTAACAGACTTTAACAACCAGACCAGAAAATAGTGTTTCTGCACATAGGTGTATGAACAGTTTCTATGGGCTAGCTACAAAGCTAGCTTAGCTTTGAAAATGAGGTATGTGCTGACAGGAAATGGTAATGGCTCAAGTTCCTCTTCTGAGCCTTTCCTGCTTCTTCTGTGCTTACAGAAGGAAAGCATGTAGTTTTGAAAAAGAAGCACCCCCCCCTTCCTCCCCAGTGCCTGGAATGTAGGAAATGGGCAAAAAGGGGTTTTACCCTTTGTCACCTACTTTCTGCTCCTTGTCAGCTCATTCACAGAACCACATGCACTGATCACATGTTCTTGCCCCCAAAATACGTGAGCAGAACGTGGCATCCCCTACAGGCACTCCGTGCAGCGGAACTGGCTCAACTTTATAGTTTGAGGTAAACTTCAAACTTCGGTGATCTAGGAACCAGTGTCTTTCTTTAAGATTTTCTATGTCTTCTCTACATCAATTTTTATCAAGAAATGCTCCAAAGTAATTACTGTGAGATAGTATTTTTTGTTCTATTTGTAATACTAAAACCTCATGTTAGAGTTTGGTTTAGTACTTCTAAGTAAGCAATGGCACTCATGCTGTGATGAAAAACAGATTGAAGAGGTGAAGAGCAGTAATGTAAATAGTAAGGTAAAAGTAAAAAATGGTTCTTAGTTTCCCTCTGAAGGTTTACTTAACTTTCTGTCTGGGCAGACTTTTGATAGATTGTAACCATGTAACTATAAAAATAAAACTTAATTTTATCTGCATATATTATTAGCAATGGGGTGGTAAAAGCTTGCTTGCCCCCCTCACCTACCATATCACCACACTAAATTATTTTCAACACATAGCAGCCTAGATCTTCCAACTGAGTATAAATTTTATGTAGCCGTGCCAATTTATGCAAACTCTTAAAAAATAATTTCAAAATTAAGTACGTGCCTCATTAGTCTGATTTGCAGGAAATGGAGAATTAACAATTATAAATAGAGTGCTTTAAATACAGCTTAATTAATTCCATGTGTGAATGCATTAGCTAAATATGGTTCTGCTATTATTAAAATAATGCTTTGGATAAGTTAAATGTTTCAGCTTCCCTTTTAAGTCAGCATCTTTTTACGTCATCTCCAATACCTTTGAAGCTGGCCTTCTCTCAGCATCTTCATTCATAGCGTCGTTTCCTTGCTACTGGGTGTAAGGTTGTCTTTTGAAAACTGAGGTAATGATTTTTAATTGTACACCTGGTGGCGCATTTTCTCAGTTTGGCTAAATCTGATGTCTTCTGTTACATTTGGCTTGTCTGAGAAACCAGTCTAGTAAGAGTTCCTCCTCCCTCACAACAAGTAACATCCATCCCCTGGTGACCCAGGGTGTGCTTCCTGACCTCAGAGGTTGGGTCACAGTTGCAGCTTGCAGCTCTAAGACCAGAAACTGTAGTATGTGGAGAACAACACAGTGTTTGTATACAAAATACATAGAATGATCAAAAATAAGTCCCAAGTTCCCATTTGGGCAGCTGGGTTCAAGGAACAGAAAACTCTGAGGTCACTGGTTTGATTACAGAAGTTGTTCCAACTTCAGTGCCTACTGCAGGAATTAATGAGGACGCTGGCATCTTTGAGACACCTTTGTCTCATGTAGTTTATTAATGTTTCAAAAGATCTTCCTTGGGATCACTGGTAATGTCATCTGTGTGACAAAAATCTGGACTTTGTATGAAGTTTGTTGTTTTTTCTGCTCCAAGGCAGTAACACATTTCCTTGGAACCAACAGCTTGGTTTCTGAATTTCAACTTTGATGGTTCATTTAGAACATCAAAAATGAACCCCTTGAATTAAAATAGAATTGACACCCTTGTGCAAACCTTTGGACAAACACATTACAGGTGCCATTGGTTGGCTCTTTCAGCACTGGAAAAAGTCCTCTTGTCACATGCTGATCCCAGGATGTCCATACTGACAGTAATCAGTCAGTTCGCCAGCTGGCCTCATTCGCGGGTTGAGTCAGTTTGTGCTTGATAAGGAGGTAGATTTAGCTCACTTCAGTGTTTCCTCAGTCTGAGGGTATAAACTTGTTCAAGTCTGGTCACAAAATTCTGTTTGTGTTGAATACTTACATAAGCGTATGAAAATGTTCTTTTGTGAAACGACTTATTTCATACAAGTATTTCATCATTTTGATGAATGCATAAGTCATGCAAGAATTCCCTTGTTATATGAAAAAAGAAGAATATTTACATAAAGAATGGTTGACATGTTGCCATCTAAGTCTGTCAGGCCCCACAAACAGGCCAGATAAGGATGGCTGCTGGAGAAGGATCTATGTCACAGCCAATTTTTGTTGAGATTTTTACGTTTGGATTTGCTGAAATGACACAAAAGCTTTCATGAATGGTTTTCTGCTGTAGTGTTTATGTTCAGATCTGAATGCATGTTTCCATTTGGGAAGAGATCTAGGATGTTCTTTGATGCTGTGGGAGTGCCATTGAAGTCTGACCTCAGAACAGATTTCTTCATCTCTGATTGCCCTGAATCCCATGAAGCAGGGACTTGAACATGAGCCTTCCACAGCTGAGGCAGTTATCTTGGTCTTCTGATTAGTGAGCATGAAAAAAAGCAGGTGTAGGAGCCTGCTACCCCTTCTAAGTAGTTACCCCTTCTGATTAGCCATTTCATAATCCAAATAAAAGTAGAGGTTACAAAATTTTTTCATAAATGTGACTGAACGTTTCTTTGATATTCATTTTTCTGGCATGTTTCTTTTGTTTCTCTGTTGAATAAAATTAATGTCTCTAGTTGTTAGAAGCATTTTATATTTTTTGTTGATGGTTAGTCCTCTTCTGCAGTCTTTGATTACTTTAAAAAATGCTGCTGAGCCAAACCTCAAACCTTTATCCAAAAATAAAAAGAGAAATTGTCAGAACNTTTTTTTTTTTTTTTTTTTTGGTGGCATGTTTGAATGGTAGTCATGCTTGACATTTTCTTTGGTGTCTTAGATGTATACATCAGAGAGGAAATACATTGTCAAAATTCCAAATACTTCTGAACAATCTGTTAGTGACTTCTGACCCAAACTTCAATTATCCTCCTAAGTAGTAAAATATTACAATTTTAAATTACTATATTTCGTTAGTTTTCCCAAACTTTTGCTAGCCTTACTGCATTTTTGTAATTTTTTCTGGTTTTGTTTTACCTATGTTTTAAACGATATATATTGCATATGTTGTTAAAAATAGATTAATAATTTTATATAATACGTTAAATATAATTGCACTTAGTTGTTTTATTTATAGCTTGACATACATGCAGCTAGATGTGATCACCGTAAGTAATATTTTGAATTAATCAGTGGATAAATCACAAGCTTGTTTGGAGTACAGAGTGGGTCAGTATTGTTGGTATAGATGGAAGGTTTTATATAGTAATTAATTCAAATAGTAATTAGTTTCTTAAGGTTAAAAACCTAACGTTTTCAGATTGCAAAAGGTGTAAAATGGTGTTCAAGATGATCAGTTGCAAAATAGGTAATAGTTAGAGTTTAGACAAGCAAAGGTCCAGAAAACAGTCCTTAATTTAAAGATGTGATATTTAAAACTCCTTTCTGGTGTTTTAATAAGCATCTCACAGATTGCTCTTAATGTGATATTTCTGTTAGAGAATAAGAGAAACTGCAAAATCGCTTCACAATCTTTTTCTGGAGTATACTTAAGACGACAATAAAAATAACGTGGGATGTAAAATAAGAATGCTTTCAAGGCCATTTAGGTTATCTTCTTACCTGAAGGCAAGACCAGCTCTACTTGTCATTTCTGTCAGATGTTTCTCTAACCTGTTCTTAATGACCATTAGTGTCAGATACCCCATGACTTCACTGGTGCAATCTGTCCTAGTACTGCGCTAATGCAGGATTCTGTGCTGTTATTGGAAGCCATTACGTCTTGTTTATGGACAAGAAAAAAGACTTTTCTTCTTTACAGCAGACTTTTATGCATTTGAGAACTGTTACTAAGTCTTCCTCAGGCTCCTCTAGACTGAGGAATCTAATGAGCTTCATTTTCAAAGTAGATCATACTTTCTAGACTTACTGTTGCTCACAGTGATCTTCTTTGGTCTCTCTCCAGCTGGCCCATATCTTTCTTGAAGGAATGCCCCTGACTAGACAGAACTGCATAGTGTAATTGTACTTCTAGCAGATCACACATTTATGAAAAAATTCTTCATAGGCTGAAAAATAGTTCCTTTATTTATCTGCTCATCTAAAGCAGATGGTCATCTAAATTAGAATGATTTGGTTCCAAATACATACCTTTTTTTCTGTTACTAACTTAAGTGTTAAATTGAAAAAAACCCACAAGAAACCTGTAGTTCATTAATATGACTTTTATAGGATTGCTTTGAAAATGACTGACTACGAGTACCAAAATTTGTATGTGGTGAAGTACGGTAAAAAGTATTCTACTTGTGTAATTTGAAGGACTTATTTTTTAGAGTTGTGATACGGACATTGTAAAGACAAAGCAGTTTGTAGTTTGCACAGGAAATAGCAGTTTGAGGTGCATCTTTGACATGCTGACTCATGTGAAAAACACAAGCTGCCTCTGTTCCAAGATTTATCTTATGTTGATTAATGCAAGAGCATGTGTTCCTTCTCCCCATGTTTTTCCAGTGATCACCCAAGCTTGCTGGGCTAAAGGTTAGGTTGGGATTTTTGACATGCACCTAAAAGGACGTGTCATATCCTTATCAGAGAAGTTCCTGTATGTATAACAGAAATGGGGTCTTAAAAGGTGTTTGCAGCTTTGCAGGCACAGAAAAGCCAACCAACTAGACTGAAACTTTATTCCTTATACAGGTTGCTCCTAATAAAATATACAGTATAGGATTCGGTCAACAAAATTCCCTCAGCGACCTCTGTAAGTACATCAAGTTTAACACATGCACGCTACTACTGTTGCTCTGCTTTCACTATCTGAGCTAACTGCTATGCAGCCAAATAATTTATATTGAACTGATGCAGATACTCGGTTTCAAGATTTCATCCATGTAATTATTCAGATGTATTTACTTTTTTTGTGTGGTTGTTTTTTTGGTTTTGTGTTTGTTTGGGTTTTCTTTTAAATCTGTTTTATAACAGTGCAGTAGGAAAATTTTTCCTGGTTTTAGCTTGTCTCTGGATGCTGTTAATGGATTTATTTATAACAATCTTTAAGGTTGATCTGTTGAAAAGTCTTCAGAAATCTTAAGTAAGTAGCTGGTATATTAGAAAATTGCAAAGATGTGTAGTATCAGCATACTCCTCGTATTTATATTAGGGTTTTTAAATACAAAAGAAGCAGACAAACTGCCAACATGATCTTCCAGGAAGGATATAGCTAAGTTTACATGTATTCACTCGTGTGTATACAGAAATACAGAGACAATGAATTGCATACTTGCACTGATATGCTGAAACTTTAAATCGTTATTCTGGAATCAAGAATATGTTTTTGATGTCTCTGTGTAAATCTATCCAAATTGAGCCAATTTATAAATCATCAGATATACATCTCATGTGAAAGAGGTGGAGGATCTGAGGGTGGTAAAACTCTGGCACAGGTTGCCCAGAGAGGTGGTAGATGCCCCACCCCTGGGAACATTCAACGTCAGATTGGACGGGGCTCTGAGCAGTCTGATCTAGTTGAAGATGTCCCTGCTCACTGCAGGGGGGTTGGACTAGGTGACCTTTAAATGTCCCTTCCAACCCAAACCATTCTGCGATTCTAATATCTAAAGGAAAATGGCAGAATTCTGAAGGGATTTCAACAGAAAAAAAAAATTAATCTAATAAAGAAAAGGATGGTACAGAAATCAGACACAAAGATCATGAGAATTTTGATGGGTTTAGTGAAGGTGGCATATTGGCAATATTATTTAGTCTACGACACTTTAAAATAATTGAAAAATAAGATCTCTGCTAATTTTGCCATGATAGCAAGTCATCCATGTGCGGAAGCCAAAGATAAGAAAATTATTTGGAGACATCTGTGGTTCAGAGGTAAATCTGGAAGCCTTGATGTAGAGATGTCACTTGACTTTAGGTTGGCAGATGAGATTACCCAAACATAAGGTATGAAGAAGAAGAAAAGAGCTCAATCAAAGACTGAGCATAATGAGATGCCTTTCTGAAAGCTGGAGGGGCAATGAGATGGGTTCTGCAAAGGATGAGTTAAAAGAACAGTCAGGGCCATAGGTGGAAAACAAGCAAAAGGTAGGGTGAGAGAAGTCAGGCTAGTAAAAGAAAGAATGAAAAGAAGTATAAATAACACAGAAAAATGTTAAGGGTGACTGAAAAGTCAGAGGGTATGAAAATCTAGTAATGGATCAGAGACTGGAAAGGAGAAGGTCAATGCAGACTGTCAAGAGGAGTTTCTGTTAACAGCTGGATTTTGGTTGGTGTTGAGGGAAGGGGACCTCAGGCAGTTTCTGTAAACAATGAGCTTAGAGGTGAGAGGGAGAAGAGTGATATTTAGTCTATGAAGCGGGGTTGAGGTTGGGGCATTAGTATTTCCATCCAGAGAGGCCAGCTAAATCATACAGTGTCAGCGGGGAGGCTCAGATTTTAGGAGAAAAGCTAATTCTAGTGTACTGGTTCATCTTCAAATTGCATTTTAACCCAAACAGAATAAGGATTTTA
>WAAD01028794.1:26435-56499 GCA_013389945.1 Fregata magnificens | reverse complement strand
AGTAAAAAAGAAAAATTCCCACTGAAGTACTGTGTGACCTGGAGCTAAGAATGTAAATGGTCTGTTGTTCGGTTTATCCATACATACAAGTGAGTTGAGCAGTATTTAGTGTAAGTAGTTAAGAAGCTGGTAAAGTAGTATCCTCAAAATTGATCATGATACAACTGTTGTGAAAACTCTGAAATTAATTTCTTCTGTGTGCTTGCTTCTTAGTGATAGATTCTTTTTTTTTTTTTTTCTTCTAGAGTTCTTAGATATTGAACTAGACTTATGGAGATCTGTCATTATTCTCCCTCATTATCTTGACTTTTCAATTAAGGTAGTAGGTGGTAAGGACACTCTATCATATCTGCACAATCATTTTCTTTTAGCCAGCTCACATTAATCTCTCAAGTTTTCTTTATATAATTCAGTAGCACGTGATTAGAGAAGTAAAATGCCAGAGCTATATTTGTCCTTTTAGAAGATACTAGATATTAAAAGAAAGCCCTCCTGTTAAATGACTTTTTATAATGTAAGCTGGGCATGAATTCAAAAACACTATTACACTTGGAACATAAATGTGTTAGACTGAAATAACAAAATTAGAGTGGACAATAAATAAAACTCTGGGGGTGCACTTTTACTGCCTTAGCAAAATGAATTCCTTATAAACATGGAAATTATCACAATATCACTAATGGAAGAATTTTCCTGGGAAACAGACCAGACTATCTGTCTCATTCCAGCAAATTCAGGCATTATCCATTAGAGTTCAATCAGTGCCATTCTTTTATGTGCTGTAAATTGCCATATACAGTTGTTGTGATGAAAGCATTAGATAACAATAGCAAACCTCCAAAAGACAGCTCCAGAGCAAATCCTTCTCAGTTTATTCATGCCACTGAAGAATGGCACTACTCTTTTGAACAGATGGGTAGGATTTAATGTGAAACTACAATAAAAAAATCCTTAATCAAAGAACAGTACATTAAAAGAATCAAGAGGGTTAATATTGGCTGCTTAATGCATAGTAACAGCTTTTTTTATTTAATTACATTGAAACAAATTTGGCCTTTCTGCACACTTCAGCATGCTATTTAGCAGAAGAAAATTGTAGTTGAGTACAGGACAAGAACAAGAAAGGCAGAAGTTAAAGAAAGAGCTGATGTAAGTAGAGATCCAAGCATAATTTCCTGATCAGTCTAAGATTTGGGTGTGTTGAAATTCTGTTTGACAGTTAATTTTAGAGCTTTTAGTTAAAAGGATTCTCCCATATCTTTAAACACTTCTATTTTGCCTGCAAAAGGGGATGCTTAAAGTAATGTGATTCTATTTGAAACCAGTGGAGCTTCGTGATGCCAGAAGGGTCATTCGCTACACTTGCTATTGTATATTGTTGCAAAATCAGAGCCTATATGGGTCCAAAGAAATGACCAAGACATTGGAATATGTATTTAAGTCTCTCATATCTGAACAATTGTTTTGTGAAACCAAGAAGGCATATGTGGGCATAGATTAAAGAGGTGCATTTCCACTAAATTCCTGACACCTAATCTCAGTTTCTGTACTGTTCCTGGTAAATCACGTCAAGTAAAAAACTTCCTGAAATTGTTTCTCTTATTTCAGCACTAATTATACCTTTTCAGTGGCCTAATATTGAAATAAAATGGTACTCTATTTTTAGATCCTGCATTGAAACATCTACTATTTCTTATTTTCAGAGATTTGGATGCTAATGGCAAAACATTAGAAATAGCAGTCCTTAAAAATGAACTTATTCTCATTTTCTATTTTGCTGACTTTTATACTGCATTATTTAGGGGGAAAAAAGTCCTTTTCCTTTGTCTGTATTTCAAAACAGCTTTTACTTAGTGTGTGCAGTAAAGTGCTAGATATTTGAACTTATCTATGGGATATATGAATGCCCATTGCTTGTTTCTAATGCTTTTCAAATGTGTAGAGCATGCCTAACATCTGATTAGTCTATCTCTGCATTAGTATTTTAATTAAAGCTATGTTATAGTTCAACATGTTATCTCACAGATCTGTAAAAGTGTGCTCGCAGAAGTTATACATTGATGACTGTATTATGTGCAGTTCAAAGAACTCTGGGAAAAAAGTAACGTGCTAAGTTTTCGTAGAGACTGTCTCCACTCAGAATTGATTCTTCGTAACCAAAAGCCATACATGTACCTCTTGAATGGTCTCACTTTCAACGTTTGGAGGAATCACAAGCAAGGCATTATTAAGTCTCATAGTACTACAGCTTCCTTTTAGAACCTAGTCTTTTTAATTACTGACCACAGTGGTTAGACAGTAGGTACTTAAATTCAGGAGTTTGGGTTGGACAGTTTTGAGTTTGGTTTTTAATGTGAGAGAGAAGTGCATTTTAAGCCTTTCCCTTAATTGCCCTTATCTGAGTTAACTGTGGCCAGACGTTTTCTTGAAATTTCCCTGGAGAGCACGCATACAAAGCTTCATGTAAAATTTAATTTTAATAGCTATATAATTCTAATAATATTGGTCAGGAGAAATGTTGTATAATGTCCCACAGAGAACCTTTCTGTAAATTGTTTAAGAAGGATTGTAGACATACACACAAGTAATTAACCGTACCTATTTGAACTGCAGGAAATAGATCAGGATGTATGTATCTGATTGTTTCCCATCCCCTTCCCTTGTTTTCAGAAATAATAGGTAAAATACTATTGGTGGTGTCCACCGATACTAAATTGCTGTATTTTGCAGCTAAAAATGGAAATTTGGGTAACTAATTTAAATTGCTGTATTTCCTGTATTATTCACTCTGTAGGGCTCTTTGCATCTGTGCCTGATTCTGAGGACTGCATTTGTACCGAGTCCCCTTGATAATAATGACTGTGCTAGCGGGGTTTCCATAGGGCTCTTGTTTATTTCCCCCTATGTTGGCATCTGTGAGTTCTCAAATACATAAAAACAAACCCCCCCCCGAATAGCCAAACAACAAACCCACAAAAAACCCCAACAACCGCCACAAATAAAATAAATTATGTTCACAATCTGTAATTCTATTTATTCCTCTCTGATTATCATTAATTTCATGATCTGGTCTATGTAAGATCTCTTAGACTGGAATCAAGTTGTGAAGTCCTGTCTAGGTGCTAGAAACAAACTCTTCCTACTTTGCAGAATCTGACTTTTGTCTCAGTCTTCTCTGTCGAGATGCAGTTTGTACTAGAATCGTGTCTAGTTGCTTGTGTTGCCAGTGGGGGTTTTTTTGATCACCTGCTTTATCCAGAATTGGGATAGTCAGGAATTGATTAATAACATACACAATATATCATCTTTAAGTCTGTGTGAAGTAATCCCCACCAGCTACATTTTAGAGTACGAGCTGGTATTGTTAGATTCTATTTGAAATAAAAGACCCTCCGACTGATCTGCAATCCTACCCAAAACAGATGCCAACTCAGTTGAAATAAACTGCGTAACTATCTAGGGGGAACTGACATACCTGTGCTACTCCAAAAATTACAAATCTTACATGCAGCTACTTAAAAACCATGAAATGTGCTGATTCTGACTTTAAAAGGGTATGAAGTTAAGCACATTTCATGATAAACAAATTCAAAGAACCTTGATGAAGGGAAACTAACATTTGAAATTTTGGCTGAAGCCACGATCTAAGATGCTACGTAAGATTCGCTTGTTTCAAATCAGTATGAGTTTCAAGCCAACTAGTTTTGTTACATGTGTCTGATTGACACAGGTTTGGTTTTTTTCTCTGTGTCAGAAGGAGAGCTTGAAATCTCAGTAATGCATCTATTGCTTAAAATAACCTTCTGAAAATGAAGTCAGTAAAGCACAAATTGCTTTACTTGACCTGTAATAGAAGAGGCCTTCCTAACAGTGTGTTAGTTATGGCATCTCTGCAGCCTTAGGAGCTGAAGTTGCAGTCTACATCTGTACTTCTAAAAAAAAAATTAATTGAGGCTATTTTGCACCCAGAAGCCAAAAGGCGCGATATCACACAAGTTCATGGAGCTGAACTCTCTTAACCTCTCAAACAGGATGGCTGCATCGAGGCTGCCTAAGGGGAACGGTCCCTGGACTGTGCTAATGCCTGACTTGTGCTCAGGAACTGTTTTGGAAAGTGCTAATTGGTAGGGGCCAAAATCAGGCCATGGACATTGCCCCAGTGTAACAGTAGAGATGATTGTGTGCCAGCGTCTCTGTCCAAGCCCCTGCCCTGGCAGTGTTTAGTTTCCAGCACAGGCACAGCTATAGCGTTAAGAAGAAGGGAAAATGTTCCTCCTCGGATTGTAACTCTAAAGGTTTATTTTCCCTTGATCATAATGATGTCTCTCACCATTAAATGAACTTCTTTTCATGCATTTTCTCACTCTGGAGTTGCTGGGGGGGAGGGCAGGAAAAGTGCTTGAAATGTTGAGATGTTTATTCTTTCTTCTGTGAAACAGAAAGTAACACCACCCAGCTGCCTTCTAGCAGTTCATTAAGCCATACAGCTAAGCACTTTTCACAAGGGAAGGATGAATCTTGATGTTTATGTTTTGACAGACTCTTTAGCATGATTTCCTAGGGTAGCTAGACCTATGCAATCACATAGGAAATGGCAGAGGAGGTAGAGGAGAGGGAGGGCAGGGGAGATGGAGGAAGGGAAGGAGTCTGTCTGTTTGCGTGACCCCGTTGTTGTGCCACTGGCTGTTCTTTCTCCCCTCTGTCGGCTGATAGCTTTGGAGACTGTTAGCTGCTTTCAGGCGGGTTTCGTGAAGGATACAATGACTGTTGAGTAGAGGAGAGTCATTGTTCCCACTCAGAAATGCCCTAGCTGAAAGAGAAGTTGCAGCTCATGCCTTTTTGGATTAAACAAACACCACCACACGTGTCTAAGAGAGATACCTTTTTATTCTGTAACAGTTGGAAAGACGTTAGCCAGACCTTCTTTGATGCTGACATAAGCAACCAGCAGACTAAACTCATAAGAAAGTAGGCTTCATGAATTCGTTAGCAGAACTGCTTCTTTTGCTCTTTTATATTTTTTCTATAGGAACTTCAACAAAACCTATATGAACATGAAAAAAATCAGTTTTGCTGAAATAGCTTTCTCAAATGAAAAACCTTCAACTCTTATACTATACACAGGCATGTACGCATGTGCATGCAGACACGCAATTTTTTTCCTGTGAAACATATACACATACATACATACAACAGATTTTTTTCTATGAAGAAACCTTCATAGTTTAAAGTTACATAATAATCCCATTATTTTCTTGCTAGGGTTTTCTTTCTCTATCTGGTAGATTGGCATTTTACAAAGTGGTTAGAATAGCCTACCTTCTAAAAACATTTTGAATTGTCTGGTCTGATAGACTTCAGATGAAGGTAGAATTATTTTTGTGATAATCAGTTGTTGTGCTGAGACACAGCTGAAATTCAATCGAAATGTCTGAAAGTCCAAGTCACTATAGACCATTTTGTTGATTATAAACACATCACATTCAGAACAGCTTTTTGTTCTAATAAATCTACGTGCTTTTAAAGACAAAGGAAGAGAAAAATAACCAAGTTTAAAACTGATAGTGTTGGAAATATCCTGGCTTCTCCTCAAACTAGATCCACATTCAGTCATGTAGATGGCACTTCTTGAACATTGATAGTGTCCGGATGCAATACTATATACCGCAGCTACTCTGCTGTATTTTTTTAAACACTATGCTATTGTTTAAACTACAAAGATAATATGTAGGAATGGGAAGAAAAAGGTAAACTTCCCAGCCTATGATTCTCTGTTCCATCCTTGCTAAGAAGAAAAACAGAATAACATATGAATCTCATATATCAGTAAATCTATTTTTTTTCTAAGTAGTAGTCCAACAATATATGTGATTTCTGTCAGAAAAAAAGTTAAATTAATATTGTTTTCTTTACCTTCTGCAGTTATCAGTCTAGTAGGAGTAGAAGTGGAAAATATTTTTGTAAAATGGCTTTGAATAAGTCATGAACCTCTGATAGAATGAAAAATGACAAACATTAGTTACATTAGTTGTGTAGATGACTGGATGGATGGATCTGCATACACATAAAATAAAAGTTCATAATGCAGTGGAGATACTGCACATGCTTCTCTGACTCATTGATGGCACTGAAGCTTTTTAAGAGCTTTTTAAGTAGAAAAATAAAAATATTGAAACATTCACAAACATCTATTAAATCTAGTTTGTGATGCAAATTGCACTTTTTTTGTTTGAATTCTTATATGCTCTGTGTCATTTCATTTTGCACTGCTGTAAAAAGGGATGGTGGGAAAACACTAAAGTGAGTCCATGAAATTCTTGAATAGCAGAATTGTGTGGCTTTTAGGACCCACATGCATGTTGGCAAGTATTACACAGTTGCGTAGACCCCTTGTACTAGAGTTACCAATGAAGCAAGAAATGAGCAAGGTTAAAAAAAGTCCGTCTCTTACAGACAAAAGACATAGGTAACTTCTTTGTTATATTAAAATAGGAGAAAATCTCTTGAAGCAACTGAGTTCTCAGTGAAGATTCCTATTTTAAAAATCATAAGCTAAAATTACGAGGGTGGGGTTTTTCCCAGATGTCAATATGCAAGTCCTTGTTTGTTTAAATGAATAAATGTACATGAATCACTCTGACATTTAGAATCTGTATTCAGAGCAGAATAGTGCTTAGTAAAGGAAGCCTGAGGCCACACATTAAACAAAGGGAAGAAAACTAAATGCTGACTGGCTGCCCGTTTGTTTGAGCATTGACCACTCTGTGTGGAGAGTTAAGCAGAAGTCCTCTTAAGAGAGTTTGTCCTCAGGCAGTTAAATTTGTATTTAGAGCAGGTGCCCGTGGGTAGCATGGTCTGCCTACATTTTGCATTTCCCAATGTTCTAGTGCTTATGTTTGCTTTGTGTTTCATAGCTAATTAATGCCTGTTGGAGGGAAAAGGGATGGGAACTTGCTTGTGATACTTGATTGCAGTCTATTATTAATTCTGTATTTCAAGAGAATTAGACCTTACCTTACACATCACAAGAAAAAAAGGGACACAGCACACCTCTGTCTTGCAAGAGACTTCTTTGGAGAGAGGAGAGGTTTAGCTGAAGGGTATAGTGCTAGTGCAAATTTACTGGCAATGTAAAAGACTGTGAGCCTTCTCCTGCTAGCACCTGTCATGTTGGCACCTGTTTCAAAGCTTTGTGATGTGGTGAGGGTGCACAGCGTGCTCCCTTCTCCCTCCTAGGTTGTGACTGCTGCCACCATGAGTGCTCATGCAAAGTGCTGAGAGCAGGAGCAAGGCTGCAGGGTGGTACAAGGAGGGGCAGTCCAGTCCCTCTTTGGGGGTCTCTGCCAGGACTGCGTGGCTTTTGCTGCCAAACGAGGCATGCAAAATCCTCATGCTTTTGAGCACTTCCTTCGCGCTCCATGTATTTTTGAAACTTCATAATACTTGAAGGAAAAGTCACTTCAAGAAATCTTAACAGTCTCTGTGACTAACACGGTGAGTTTGCTGACCTTTGTTCGTACAGCAAAATTCATGGAATGATGGTTTTATGATGGAATTACAAGTAAGGCCATACCATACGATGAAATGGGGGCGGGTGTGTGTCATAGTTTTGATCCTTCATCATCTGCATTCCTTCTAGAGCTGGAAGTGATATTTTCACAGCAGTACATCCCTGTGTCTAAGATAATAAATGCCTTCCAGTCTCATATGAGAAATATCATGTATTCTTTCTGCTCTGTGTTGTACCAGTTGGGTAGATACCAGAATGGGAAGAGTGTCTAGGATCTCTGCGCTGTATAGGGTAGACAAGTCCTTAACTTATTGATAATGTTACTGATTTTCCTCAAGGATCTAAATTTCTCAAATATGTTGACAAACATAACAAGAAAATGATGATGCTGATATCTGTCATTTTCAGATGCAAGGCTTCCCAAATACTGTAAGAATACAAGACCTGACTGTGTAATAACTACCTGGCAGCATGGCTGAGATGTTGGCAGATCATCCATAAGTCACTGAGGAATGTTCTTCGGGGTTTTCTTAGTGCTGCCCCAGGTAACTCTGCTCATTGTGAGGCTCAAACCTAGAACTTGGGCTATACAAAGCAATATGCAGAGAAAACGATTATCTCTAGAATTCATGGACTTAAGAGCCTGTGCCATTTTGGGAAGCAAAACTGTCTGGAGTACATCATTCTACTGTTAAAATATAGTACATCGAGATAATCTCTTACATGGCTAGTGAGCTATACATACATGGCATAGTCTAATCGCACTTGTAGGCATCTAAGAATGACTCTAACATTACTTTNACCCAAACAGAATAAGGATTTTATAGCAAGGTTACAAAATAACGGCTGGAGAAGTATAGAGGCGGGATGCATTCATAATTTGCTTCAGCGTTCGTAAGACTTTGCCATGTTATCAACCTCACTCCGGTACAATACATGAGGGAAGATGATGCATAGAACTTGCTTATTTCAAAGGAAGAGTTTGAGGCTAAAATTGTTGAGTCCCATAATCTATGGACATACGTTCTATGTAAGTGTTATAAATATATTAAATACATTTAATGGGTAAAATTATTTGACTCTAAAGGAATGGCTAGGATAACATGCCAATATTTCTGTATGACACATGTTTATATCTTTCAAATTAATGTCTTAGCTACTGTGAAAACATTTTTTTGTTTGTTTAAGAACTCTCTGTAGCCAGTCTGATGTTTCTATTTAGTTATATATGCTGGCTATTAAAATGATACTAGAAGTAAGGTGTGTTAATGATTGATTTGGATGTTGTCATGTNTGCTTTCTTCTTTTTTTTTTTTTTTTTTTTTTTTAGTTTCTACTGTTTTCCATCTTCTTATGCATGTCACGGCATGATTTATAAGAATTGGTATGTCTACTAGTGATATGTAGTAACATGCCATTCAGCAAGGAGAAAGAAGTTTCATCTTGTTAATATTCGATATTTCATTTGGTTGGCTCAGTGAACCTTTACATATGTATTCATGAGACTGTGCCTGTAGATGAATGTGGAGGTGGAATTACCAACGAAACCAAATGCAGAATGTTAAAAATGATCCGTAAAAGGTTTCAAATTCTTCATTTCTGTGACAAGAATTATAACTAGAACAGACAAGAATTATAACTAGGCTGGAAAATGGCACCAGGTAAATTAATTGTAATGACACTGACTGTAACAATGGAGAAGAAAGGTAGAAATCCTAGTCATTATTTTGATAACTTCAAGGTCATCATATTTTAGTTGCTCTCAGATGTTGCAGCATGGAGAATTAAATAATTGTACCAGAACTACATATACATTAGTTAATTTTATATGATTTTTCCATTAAGGTTTCAATTCTCATTATTAGAATTGCACTTTTAAAATACGTTTTTTCTATTAATTTCCTTTTTAAGACTATCATACAAATAGTTTACATTGAACAATAAGAATTGATTTTCATTCTTGCTCTGTCTTCATTTGGATGACAAAAAACATGACTAAAGTAGAAAATAATGCAGATGTAATGCATTCTTGTGTTACAAATCATAAAAAGAAAAAAGTAAGGCAACAATTTATATTTTTGACATGCTTAAATTACTCATAAGAGTTACTGCCTTTTTTTCTCTGTCAAATTCTTGTTTGAATCTCACAGTGGTTTAAAAGTAATTCATGTGCAAAACATTGTAGCAGGCATACAAGATAGTATCTAATTATTCCATTCAGAGAAATTTTAAAGCTGGGAATTTTAGGACTTCAAATATGCCACGTTATAGTTTGGCTGCACGATACATCAAAAATTTTGAAGATACTGATTTTATAATCCAGGCTTTCCAGCACAAAAATGTTGCCGGATACATGGAGTAAAATCCTGCTGAATATACAGGACTTAACACACAGAGGTGTAGGAGATCTTTTGCTATGTGCCAATTAGAAATAGGAAATTTATCAAACCACTTACCATAGCTTGAGTTAAAGTAGCATAGAATACATATTTTAAACAACTTTGTATTAAAATGTTTACATTCTTCACCTCAAACTCCAGAAAACTTCTATTATATTTATCTTGAACTATGTCATTGCAGTCAATTTCACATCACTCAGTTTTACGTGTTTTAACTGCTAGCTGCATACCACACCTAATTATTATGGCATGGCAATTGTATTTACATTAGGAAATGTTCCCTGGGGGATGTCCTTGTAGGAAAAAAAAAGGTAATTTCAACGCTAACCGGCACAAGTTTGTAAGCTTAATGTAGGCGTAAGTTATGCCAACAGTGATGAGGATGCTTTCTCTACTACTTGGTACAGGACAAGAAGATAGAAGATTTGCTGTGATGCTGGATAAGCCTACCCAGAAAAACGTAGATGTGAGTACAGCTTGTCTTGACATGCTAAGTACAAGAGCAGAAATCCTGCAGTGCCCTGGGAGCTCTTACTTACGTAAGCCAGCAGGATCCTGCTACCATGAACATGCCAACATGTGCTACCTAGATCTACTTTCTACTGTATGTGTACCCAAGTCAAAGAAAGTCTTCTCTTCTGATGCTTTGTCGTGAATCAAACAGTAGTAGAAGCTACTAGCTACAGTAGCAGCTGCAGCTAGTCCCAGGCACGGGTGGGGACATTGCCTCTAACCTTCCCATCCATGGATAAGCCAGTGTGCAAAGAGGAGGGCTCTGCAGGAGAAAGGGTTGTCATAATGGAGAAGATAGAGCAGATTATGTATGTGTTGCTCAATAACTTAACCTTAGTGTTTCTCATACAGTCTGAAATACTGTTGTTTACTGACTTGGAAAACTCAGACTGCTAGAGCTGTTGTATTTTTTTTAGTCGCATAGAAGAAGTTGTTATCTAGCTTTTACTTTCTTACTGTTGAATTATCCTCTGCTGTTGCAGTGCAGCATGCTAGGTAGGGCTTCTCTTGCCTGCCACTTCTGTTCGACAGGTGATTCTTATGAACACTGGATTGCTTCATATGTATTGTACATGAACAACGACTGTCAGTATGCCTTTTCTTAAAGTATATACTAGTTTTCTAACAGCTAATGTTGTTGCAGCTGATTTAACATGTAATATATAGCTTTTGAGGTCAAATTTCTCAGAGTTCTTGAGCTTGTCACCAACTTGAAAATTGTTCATTCTCTTCCAGGCTGAAAATATCTCCTTAACCTGCTGCATAAATCCAGTGCAATGCAATATTAGCAAGCTAACACACCTAAGACAAATTAACAAATAATTAGAGATCTGTTATATTTCAGTCAACTCTTCAGACTGGAAAAATGTAAGATAATATCTAATGTTCAAAGAATGCCAAGTGCTAGCAGTCCTAGCTGTAAAATGTGAAGAAATGTTGGGTTTCCACACTCGTAAAACAGCTAAGAAATGCTACAGTGGCATTAAGAAAAGGGATGAAATCCTGGCTTCATAAAGTTGATCAGAATTATGCTCCTGAGTTCAGTGGAGGCAGAATTTTCCTATTTTGCCTTGTATCTCTTTAATCCTAGTTTCTCTGTGAGTACTATTTTTAGTGAAACCTTTTTTTGCATTTTCAGTAACATGCAGAAGGTATGGATCCTAGCCATTTTTAGGTCAGTTAAATCCTAAAAATGCTATCAGAGATAGCAGAGAGAGAGCAGAATTATGAAACCAAGCATTGGTAGTTCATGTCATGTCAGAAATGCCATCAGTAATCAGGGGGTGGAGAGCACTTGCTAAAATACATAGACTATGAGGAGGGACTATATCAGCAGTGAGAGTAGTCTTAATTCTGGAATTGGTTGCTATTTTTATGTTTCAGCGCTTCATCTCAAACTGTGATTCTGCCTTTATATGGTATAAAAATGGTATGTGCTTGCATATATGTTGCCCACAGTGACTTTGTATTTAATATGTTTAAGAAAGAAAAGAGAAGAAAAGATGTTAGCAAATCTTTCGAAGTTTTGTCTGTAGTCTGAAAGCCAAAGCTGTGCAGTTTCTGGTTTCTGCCTCATCAGTCATGAAGATTTTTGCAGTGAGAACTCAGTTTATGCCAATGCTGGTAAGCCAAAATTGAAACCAGCTCACTTTTCTAGGACTCTCTTAGCTTTGCAGTGCTAGCAGGACTTAAAATGAATAGCCATTTATTTTAGTTACTAGGGAAATCAACCATGTCTATGAATTTACACAGGTAGTAGCTCAGTTAAATAAAAAGGCATTCCATTTAGAGTAGAATTGTGCTTTAATGTCGAATGAATGCTACTCTTGGGTTGTTGGCTCTTACTTTTCTGTTTCTATACATACATACATTCATCATCGAGACAAGATGGACCATGGGGCTCCTTCACTTCATATGATACAGCGTTTGGCAGTGCATTGATTGTTGCTTAACTTGGAAATGTATGCATAGTGGTGCCTACCAGCAGTATTTACAAAGTTTCCATTGCCAAAATGTTTCTTCTCATACTTACTTAAATTACGTTATTTAAAACATCTGCTTTGCAGCCATGGGAAATGCTAGATTAACAATTGTGGTTTTAATCAAGAATATCTTGAACTAATTCAGTTTCTCCAATGTATATAGCCTGTTGTTCATATTATAAGCAAATATTTGAGGATGTCTAAATTACAGGCTGTAATATTTAGTCAAGGATATTAAGAAAGCAATATTAAATTAGGAATGTGCTGCTCCAATATTAAACTATTCTTATTTCAGTGAATTTTTTCAATGATTACTGTAGGTGTCATCCATTGTCACCCAGTCCCGTATGTATATTACTAGATTGCATTTAAATACAACAGGCCAATGAGTTCCATTCTGAAGGAAATCCAAGATTCATTCTTTTTGATAGACATGCTTGAACTTTGGTATCTTCTCAAAAGTTCATCTTATGATCACAATATTCTTAGTCTATAAAGGCCTAATTTCAGCAACTGTACAAGTCAGGTCAGGATCTGTGAAGAGATCCTAATTTCCGAAAGCTTCCCCCCCCATCTCCATTTACATTAGAAGTAGGCACCTCCCTTCCCCCAATCTTAAAGATCAAAGAAGTATGAACTGTATCAATTTATACAGTTCTGTTAATCTACTGAAAGAATGAAAAGAAAATATGATGAAATTTAAATTGGTTGTCCACACTCTTTTTTTTATTTGCAGTACAAAGTACTGATTGCTATAGTAATAAATTAAATATTGCAATACTGTTATATTGTTCAAAGTGAAAACTAGTCAGATAACTAAGTTAATTATTTCTCCAGTTTGAAAACCGTATAGTTTAAATCCTTATTACTCATCTTCGGTAGTAAATGTTAAATCAGCTAAACTAGAGTAAGTGTGAATGTATCGAAAATACATCTTGAGCTGGTGAAAATTTTAATAACTAATAGAGATACAGTTTTTACCAGAGATGTATCTGTTAACTCTTCTGGGAATCAGATATCAGGTTATTCTGCAATTCTGTTTTCAAAATTTGAATACTGCTAGTGTGATACTCCATTGATCTTTTATTGTACTAACTCTGTAGCTGCAGACTAATTTGTTTGATGTCAGATCCTTGTTCTTACGGCAAATACAGGGTATGCTTTTAAAACTAACAAAGGGGCAGTGTTTTAAAAAATAAACAGAAGAGGCAGTATGAGGGAAGGCAGATTGCTTGGTGGCAAACAGGTTCAAAGACAGGCAGCCAGTCCCTCTGGCTGTGCTGGAGGGGCCTCCAGTCTCCTGTGCTAGCTAGCATCTCCCTAGTGTGAAAGTTGGAAGCATGAGGTGGGAAACATCTTACTTCTGCTTATCTGAATAGAGTAACATTCCTCTGAGCTTGTCCCCACAGGGGATGGAAAAGAAGCAAGAGTGTCGATGGTCCTTAGTGCTGTTGGCCACTCACTGGCTGTGGCTGGAAAGGAAAAGCAAAGCAGGGGGCTTTGTGCAACCCTGGCAGAAGGGGCAGATTTTCCATGGGATGGGCCAGCGTGTCAGCCTGCTCTGAGAAATTACTGGGTTGGCCGCAGGTAAACTGTTAAGAACTCCAGACAATATTGAACACCTGTGCTTAACCCCACAAATGCATTTGGAATGATGTTCCAGATCCAAACCTGCACTTCACTCAAACAATCGCTAAATATTGCTTTAGATTAGGTTGAAGTCCATCTGAAATTTCTAGCCTGAGAGGTTTCTGATTTTTATCTCCCCAGCTAAGCAGAATTTTGCTTCTGTTCAGCACACTGCTGAGTTTTGTCTAGGTTCATCACAGGGAAGCAAGGCTTGGATCCAACCCATTCTTCCTTGGCATGCACGTGTAGCTAATGTACAGCCTTTTTTAAGGCAGCAACAGTACCGTCAACTTGACAATGCCTTTCATTTTACAGGTGGGGATCCTGAGGAGGAGATGCTACAAAACAGAAAGATGCAAGAATTCAGGCAAGAGCCACAAGAGAAAGGTAACTGAAAAAGATCAAAGTGAGATCTGTCAAAATACTCAGTAGTGTTTAATTCCAGACCTCTCAAAATCTCTTTGCCACTGTAGAGCCTATGGAATAAAAGTTTCACAACTTTTGAAAGCCTGTTTCGGAGCCCGCTCAGATATATTTTGGTGCTCAGCATGCTGGGTCCATCAGTATCCGTCTCATGCTCGAGCACCGCCAAGGGTCACAGTTTAAGACTTCGGCTGTGTGTTAATCACTGCAGGGCCTAATGACATAGACCTTCTGAAAGCATTGCTGGTTTTTCTGTTGCACCGTAAAGGGAACCACCATGCCGATTCAGGTCAGATGCTGTTTAGTGGAAGGGTGCTTAAAAGCTAGCTGTTACTCAGAGCTGTGATATTCGCATCCCTTGATGGAGTGAATCCCCTTGCTTTGTTTTGACCTTGTTCTTGAAAAAGGAATGGTATTTTCTTAGGCCATCTGGTTTAGGGAGGTGGAAGGAGAACACATCCTCAAGAAGCGGTGTCAGAGTGTATGTGTACAAGCATAGCTTGTTTAGACCTACTGTGTTAGCAGGCTGGCTGGGTAAAATTAGTCTGGTTTTATGCAAGTGAATGTTCATTATTGCCTGTATTGCAATTGTTTTTCCATAAACAACAAGAACAAATCCACCGTGGGATTACAGTGACATAAGAGGAGGTTCCAGCTTTATTGTAAAATAGCAGTCATGTTGCAGTCATCTTAAATTGATACCTCTGTCCAGGTACATTAGGATCCTTTTTGGAGCCACACTGCTGCTGTACGTAGTGTTATTATACTTGCTGAATCTGTCTATACCTAAATTAATAAACAAAAGCCAGTGTGTTCTTGCATGTGCTGTTAGACAGAGAAAGTGTCAGTAGTTTCAAGTATTCAGATATCACAGCTATTGGTAACTGTATGAAAATCCAGTTCAGTAACATACCGTGCCAAAACAGATATTAAATCAAAGTTACATCTGAAGAGTACACATGCTTCTCACAATAAAAAAGTCTATGTTTTATCGCATCGGATTTACTGCCTGAATTTAGATTATCTGTTATACCATTATACATATAACAGCAGGGCTCAAAATATTTTTATATCTGAATAAGTTAAATTTCTTCCATAATAAACATGAAAGATACACTGCGGTATTTAATTTCTGGAGAAAATGAAAGGCAAGGAAGTAGAGAAGTGGTTACAATGGGTTGTTTAAAACTGCTCCTGCTATGGCTATGCAGAATTGGACAGTAAACAAATGAAGATTTATGGAAAATCAGTTAATATTCAGTGATTCAAAATCTGGCTTTGCCAAGGACACATGAGCCAGACCCATTAGTTGCAAAATGTTCATCACTCAAAAATATTCTACAATATTTTTATTTAATTATTTCATGAAAAAAAAAATGACAGCATGTAAACTATGTATACTCAAAATATCCAAGCTTGCTGTTCAGCCTTATGAAGTGGAATCCTCCAGTCACAAGGATTGAGCGTTACACCGTATTGAATACGCAGAACATCATCCCAAATGTAGACTCTGGTTTCAAATGAGCTATGTAGTCTCATTTAGAAATTTACAGCCTTAAGAAAGCCAGAATTGCAGCACTCTCCTGGAGGAGGCAGAGGGGAAGGGGACTCAGGAGGGTTCCTTGTTTGATACAGCTCACTGATTTCCATGTCAAACTTGCTTAGCATACAAGTACAAATATGGTTTTCTTTCTTTCTTTGTTTTCTTTCCTTCTTTTTGGGGGTTGGTTTTGGTTTTGTTTTTTTGTTTTTTGGGGTTTTTTTTCAGCCTGCTCAGCACATTCACCCCAGGCTCTTGACAGTCAACCTGTGTTCTTTCCATTTCATGTCTCATTGCTGGTAATAGAGTCTCTGCAGGCTTTATTATGCCTCCAACACATCTCTATGTGGTTGTCTTCAGATTATGCCATTAGTGACACCTGTGCAACCCTATTAATCTTCAGTGGTGTGGTTAAAGTACTGTGAAAGGCATAATGAAAAGACGGTTGTAGTTTCTTTGTATACAGGAGAGCAAAACTGAGTCCTCAGAGTATTTCCTACTGACAACGTGGGCTGCCTGACTTAACATACGAAGTGTGAAACAAGTGAGCCGGTTTCAGCTTGTGAAATCAGATCTTGGGAGAAAACAATGCAAACATTTACTTCAAAACTAAGAAATGTTAAATAGAAATCTATAACCTGATGTTGTCACTACATAGAAATCAATGCCAGGATTAATTACCTGATAAGTCCTGAGACCATTAGTTAATTTCTGTGTGTAAAACATTTTGTGTTTTATTTATTTCTTTATGAAAATCCAGACCTCTGTGTGGGCATTTTCCATAGCTGCCTGAGATTAAGAGCAACTCTGAGGCTGCTCTTGATTTACGCTTGGGTCAGTTCATCCTGGCCAGCCTAAAGTTTAGTACAATGTAAGGAGGCTCTTTCCTGTCTACTCCAATGAGATTCTCTTCACAGCAGGAAGCCTGACCAGGTAGGTTATGTGTCAGACTGGCCTCTTCTCAGACAACAGAAGGCAGGTTTTGAGAATGGCTGAGAACTAACTTCTCTGGGGGAAAACAAAAAGCCATTTGTTTCAAGTCAAGCTTCAAGGGAATGAAAATAAAAAGAATTGAATCAAAGGGTACTAAATGCTGAAGAGACTTCTCTGAAAATGACAGTACTGTGCCAGTTCTTGAATGCCTGTCTGCAGTTAAATAAAGCAACAAACAAAACTGCTCCATAATGTCTTCTGCCTCGTGCATGTCTCTTTCCAAATTAATTCTTCACTGACTCGCTCAGGCTCCAATAGCTCAAACGAGGTGACTCTACGTGAGAACAGAACACAGAACTGGCTGAGAGCTGACAGTTTGTTTGGCTCCAGTGTCATGAGCTCTGGCAACAGCATGGCAGCCGTGGTGAGAAAGCTGCTAGAGCACAAGCCATTTTCCTAACCTGACAAGTGTTTGCAGATGAAGATGAAAAGAGGAGGATACGAAGCTTGCATAGTCTGCTGATGATTTTTCTCCATTCAGAAATGCAAAGATTATTGAATAGTGTAACAGAGAAACTGAAAAATTGTCCAGGGGACATATTACCCTTTTTTTCCCCTATTACATTAGATGGGGAAAAACTGGTAGGGCTGGAAGAAGGAATGGAGACCTGAGAGAAGACAAGAGTCCCCTTGCAGGCTTTTGTCACACAAACTTCCTAAAATTGTTCTCGCTCCTGGAAGGGACAAATGGGTTGTAAACACTAGAGGCTGAGTGGTCACAGAGATCCAGGAGCTAATTTATACTCAGAGCTTCTGCTTTGCTGAGTATACCACCAAGGGAGATTCTCCAAGCAATAGCTATTCTTAAGTGAATTACCTCCTCTGGTTTTTCTACATTGAAATCTAGCCACAGGGAAAGTTAACCCTTCCAGCCAGTCATGCCCCATGCTTCCAAAACTCCGAGAATCTCTTTTTGTATGAAGCTGCTGCTGAACAGCATCTGCTCCTCAGAAGGTGTCGTGACAGCTGCATTAATCCCTCCTGTTGTAAAGGCAACAGCTAAATGAATGCTTCCTTGATACACACACATCAGATTGAGATCAAAAAAGACCTTTGAAGTAGGGGTGATAAACTGCAGGTATGTCTTCAATATATTGCAGATTGCTTTCTGCAGGGTGCTACCGCTCCTGTTGTGACTGATTTTTCTAGGATAGGAAAAACTCCTTCTTTATGCCTCCATTGCTTCTGCCTCTTTTTTGCATCCCTCTAGGGTTGGCCATGGCAACCTGTCTCTAGGTTTTCAGTCAGGTCAGATTTGTTATCAATAATTTGCTGAATCATAGTCTGGAAGGTTTTACAATGTGTCATGCAAGAGGCAAAATCAAAATCACAGCTGATTCACTGCAAATATAGCTATTCTTTTAAATGTTTGACAGTGCAGCATTTCATAAGCCCATTATCTAGGTAATTTAGAAATGTCCAAACAATGAATAATTCTTCAACCTTGACACACTTGCAGAAATAGCTTGGGATTTTCAAAATGATTCTGAATTTCTTGTAAAAATCAGTGGTGTTTTTAACGTACTCGTCCAGAATAGAGGAAGACAACTAAAACTTCAACAGATTTTCCTCTTATTCTCTTATTCTACCCAATACGTGTAGTTTATATCTGCCTTCCTCTCTCTAGCTTTCTCCATCTCTTTATCTATGAGTATTGGTATCTATGTTCAAGTTATTTAAAAACGCAAAAGGAATGGAATTATTATACATGTTCCTTGGAAATAAGTTACCAGGTATGTTGCCTGGATACTAGCATAATACTTCTGATCCATTGAAAATAATGTTTATGTATTTATAACATTCTATTGATCCTTTTTTAAAGCAAAGAATATGCATTTTTCAATATTTCCATTTTTACTCTTATTTTTAAAGCAGAATTTCAGCAACTGTCCCTATTATTGCTAGGCTGGTCCTGGTCCTGACAAAATGCATGTGCTGTGAAACCATTCAATAGGACCATGCTCAGTAAGGGGAGGTAAAAGATTAAGGTAAATTTTCCGTGTAATCTTTTTTTTTTGCTTCCCCTCCCCCCTTTCTTTTCAAGAGCCAACCCAGGTAACCTTCTCATCACTTTCTAATGTTTCCTTGATGTGATCCAGCTGAGTGTTGTTGAGAGGACTGAAAATTTGGCTAGAAGCAGAAGCTAGTAGGAACTCATTACTTCACTAAACACAGTCCACAACCTTCCAGGTGCTTATGTCTATTTAAGACATCATAGATATTAACTGTTATGTCTATATTCTACTGGTGTTTTTTCTATAGATGGGAAATGTGCTGGGAGGAAAGGGAATGTTTGTTGTCAGTCCTTAAATATGTCACCTGTTTATTTTTCATGTTTCTACAAATGTGTTTGTCATATACCTATTATATGTAATAACTTATAATATAGTAGAATTAAGGAATATATAAGTGCCATTTTAAAATAAGATTTCCCCCCCACACACACTGGTAAATTAGATGTTGTCAGATGTTGAAGTGAATTTGCATTTACAGATTCATAGTTTTCATAGACATCTTTCTGAAAACAGAGTTCAGAAATATCAGTAGAAATGAGACAAATGAATTTTTCTATGATTAAATGTATCTTGAAATATAGCAAAGCTTAAAGCATTAATCCTACTTCCAAAGCATACCTTCAGAGTGGAAAGTAAGTGAAGTAAGTGTGACAGTAACTCAGGTTACTTGAGTAACCCAGTCAGTTTTGGCTGTCGGATCAAACATGCAACTCCTCGAAGAAAATAGTCACTCTTTTATGGTTTAAACACAAAGTGGAAGCTTGTTAAGATTAGTTGCAGAAGTCTGAACTTGAGTAGTCTTGAACGATAGACTCAGAGAAATGATAAATTCTTTGGAAGATAGAGTTATTCATTAGTTGGAAGAATGGAAGATGGAAGCATATCATAAGTATCAGGGGGAACTGAGGGGAAGAAGGAATTTTAAAACCTAGTTCAGGCATATTTCAAAACAAGTGCTAAAGGTTTAATTTATAGAAGGTCAGATCTGCAAATTGTGTAAAGCTTGAATGTGACAAAGAATTTATTATAAAAAGATTTTCATGAAAAGCTACCTTCACCAATATTGTATCAATTTCTTTTTTATTTTGAGGATCAGGATTTCAGTAGCTGATTCCACATAGCTTCAGTTCGGATCACAACTTGCCTTTCTATTCAGTAAATGCAGTCATCCTCCCAAGACTCAACTCTTTCAATGAAACCACAAATCCAGAGTAGTATGGAAGTCCAATTCAGCTAATAATGTCTATTAAAACCATTGGACAAAGGGTAAGAAAAATATCTGGCATTGTGGAAAATAGCTAGCGTCTGCCTGAATAAATGTTTTCAGAGGTATTTCAGAGCGGGACTCTATCATTGTGTTTCTGATGAGAAAATTAGCACTTTTTTTTTTTTTCCTGCAGATTATGATGTGCTGTTAGTGGCAAAGCGTTATCTATTCTGTCAGCTAGCTTACTATGGACTGCTTTCTCTGATAAGTGGAAGCTGGTTGGAGTCTTTCCAAAAGCACTGATGAGTTGGAAGGTGAGGTTTGATGTAAGACCACAAGTCACTAAGAGACAAACCATTGTATATGTAATTAGGCTGATCAGTATTTCTAGGTCCTAGCATAGGTTAACTCATTTGTTGAGTGAACATTCTACAGTACTCTATCCAACAATGTCTAGATGTATGTATGACCCCACAAAACACAGAACAGTAGTTACAAAACTAGTTTAAGGCTCCTGAGTAAATGGATATTAACCTGACAAATGAATATTTTTCTCCCGATCATAGATATAAGCCCAGTTCTAATTATTTTTTTATTTTTTAATAAGATTCTGACATGGATGGTATTTACTGCTAAAGACTTTATTATAATATATGACCATTCATGCATGCATATAAAAATTGAATTAATAGAAGCCATAGAGGTGAGTCAGCATTGTAGATTTATGTCTGTTTTAATGTAGTGAGAAGGATCCTCTGAGAAGACAGAAAAAAATTATTTATATTCCCATCATTTGAGAAGTGAAGCCTCTCTCAGCAGCACCTGAATACCTTTAAGGATATACAGGAGGATTTCATAAATTATCTGGTGCATTTAAAATAAAGGTTATTCAGAGTAATTATGTAGGACAGTCCAGTATAGCAGGGTGGGAAATTACTGGAGTCCATTAATTTCATTTGTGTCCTGTCAGAGAAAAGTCATTTAGAGGTATACATCAGGGGATTGCACTTTCTTCAGAAAAGGTACAGCATGTATAAGATCCCCTTGTATGTGTGTGTAAGTTCCCCCAGATCAGTGTTTGGTTAGGGGACTCCATATGAACTGAGCTAACCCCAGCAGCTGTCACAGGACCAGCCCCACAATAATCAGTAGGGCTTATGTGACTCCATCAAGATACTATGTGAGTTCCTTACAGACTTCAGTGCCTTTACATGCACAACAGATCAGAGACAGGGAAATGTTAACAACCCCTTTATAAAGGAGGAGCCGAGACACAGAGAGACTACGATACAGTCTGACTTGGATGGACTTTTAGAGTAGGATTCTTGTGGTCTTCTGCCATCTAAACTGGTACATTCTGTACAAAGCACTGTTTTATTTTACTCAGAAACAAAGTAAGGGGGGTAGAAAGGTCCTTCATTTTATCCTTCCGTAGCTTCATCATGTAATACTCGCATGGTCTGGGGACTCCAAGGTTTCTGTCCTTTCCCAATGCAAGTTTCCAAAACTTGCATCTTGTTCACAGCTAACATCATGCCAGAAGAGTGCCCTAGCTGTATTACTACAGATTAGCTTGGACTGTAAAAAAAACCCTACTTCTGTCTTTGAATCTGCTATTCAAATAGATCATTAAAGATCTCCCTTGCATTTGCCATCACTTAATGCAGAAAAGAGTCATGCAACATTTTAGAAACAGGAGTCAGAGCTCACTGGGAGACTTCATAGGAGGAGAAGGTGATAATAATTTTAAAACCAATTTAATTTACCTCAAGTTGCACTCTCATATCTACGTAGTCTCAGACACCAAGATATGTGTGCCCCAGTGGTCTCTTCTGCATTCAGGCACCAGGATGCACATATCCAGGCACCCTGGCCAAGATTCTTTTTAGTGCTGCAAAGGATGGGGACACTGGATTGTACTGAAGCCCTCCTCACATCTCCTGGACTGCTTCTCAGATTGCTGGTTGGCTCTTTTGGAGCCATAGAAGAGCTGACAGTAGTCACTGTCTCCACTCTGTACCACTTCTGTGAATCTTTAGGATTTACTCATTGTCATTTTTCTCTAAATGTCTGTGTTGGGAGAAGCTGCATATAGTTAAGTTTTTCTACTGTCTAGTAGACAATTTCCAATTGTTCAGCCTCTTCTTACAAAATCATATGTTGTCTTTGCAGTATGCTAGCTTGTATCTTCTTTAAGCTTAATGAAGCCTGCAAAGTACTTCTACCATTTTTCTAATCTAGTGCTATTCCCATAAGACTCTATATAGCCTTGCTATAGATGTAGTTACTGGAGAGTGATTTAGATAAGTTCTTGTCAAAATATAAAATGAGTGATGAAATCCACAAACTTTTTTTGACTCTGTTTTCTTTTTCAGTTTGATCAGTGGCAGCTACCGTGCTAATAAATAGATGGTGACATAGCAGGCTGCTGCTATCACCACACCTTAAAGCTGCGTTTTAATTTTCTTTACTAGACTGTCTCCCATTTTAGCAGCAGAATTTTTATCTTCATTACAAAGAAAAAAAAGTGTATTTTTAAAGTTCCGTTTACATATTCTTGAGGAAAGCAGAATCAAAGAAAAAGTGTTTAGGAGTTACTGAAGGACCTGATTAATTGCAGGCCTTTTTCTCACTTACTTGCACATTAATCTTGAATTGCTACTTCACTCTTTCTGGTGACTGAAAGCTCTCCATTATTCAGGGGACATTTCCAGCTGTCTGTGTTGGTAGCAGCAAATGACACTCATAGGTGTCTGCTAAGAAGCTGCCTAAATCTAAAAGCAAACAGCGCACCAGCACCATTACAGAGCCAGAACATCCTTCGGGGCTGTCTAATCCATCACTTGACTGTGAGAGGAATACAATATTTTCCCGAATTTGTTTCCAGCAAAATGAATTTGTGTGTAAAATCCCAGTGGGAGAAATTTTGTTGTAACTCACAACACTGGTAGAACTCGACTTTACAGTTACTGCTGATTTACCCTGTTGTAAATAGAATGGGAATATGACTTAGTGTCTTGATATAGCAGAGCCTAACATTATCTGTATTATCTGCAGCCATGGATTAAGTGGTGATGATCTAAAGGAAATTCCTTCCCTCTTTCTCTTTCCCCAGTAATCTAACTGATATTAAACTGTGGGTTTTTTCTATCTAGCTATCCTGCAACAGGCACAGAATTCTAAATACATGACGCATGCCCAAGTCTTTATAAGCTTCACTTTGTAGAAGGAGGAGCTAGGTTTGTCTCTCTTTTTTTCCGTACTCTCAAGACTTATATTGATATGATTTGAATGAGTCGACTGTCTTTGCCTGAGCCACGTACATACACAGAGAGAGAGCAAGAAGTCTGAAGGTACAAAAAAGGGGAGGGGGTGGTAATAATCCCCCATGCCCCCAGCATAGGGCAGCTGCTATACGACAGAGTTGGTGTTTCCCCATTAGTGTGTGCCCTGTTGTAATTGTTGGGGCAGGGTAAGAAGCTGCATTGCAAACTGTGCTGAGTAAGAGAGCTGTGAATCATTCCTGCTGCTTGAGTCTTTTTAACAGGCTCCAGGCAGAATTGGATTAAGCCAGGCAGGGTGCAGATGCTATAGCTGTTGCATGCTAAGGGTTCTCCTCTCTCTTCCTGGCATTTGTAACATTTGTCCTGCACAAAGTCAGAGACAAAATAGTACTTTTTCAGTCCAGCCTGGAGGAGGGAATGACATTGCCCTGGTGGGAGTTGCTGGGGAAGGGCCATAAGGCTGCGGTGCAGCTGGTGGCTCCCATTTTGGAAAATGTTGCAAGGTGGCCCCGCAGCGGCTTGGGCATCCGCTGATTATGAGGACCCTTGGGACCATGCATCCAGGCAGAGATGGGCCTAGGAAGTGGTAAATGCCCCACAGACAGCTGACAGGTCCTCTGCAGAACGCCTGGGGCGAGTGAAGCTCTGCACCTGCTGGTGCACAGAGCAGGGGACATGAAGTTGGGTCCCAATTTCTAGGGCACTTTCCCTCCCCCTTTCTGGGCTGCCCCACCTCATGCCTGGCACAAATATGGAGGGATGAAGGCAGCGGGGAGCCACCCTGCCAGGCAAGGAGCAGGTCTTGGTGCTGCTAGGAGCACTGGGAAGACCCCCTGGCAGGGAAACCAGACCTGGCTCCTGAGGTTTTACTTGAGGCAGGAAACCTCTGTGACTGTTGAGCTGCCTCAGTGTGGTCTAGGGTGGGAAGGTCTAAGCACAGCCCCTGGGAAGGCTGTGGCAGGGGCATGCCATAAGTAAATGAATAATTGCTGACAAATCTTCCCAAGGTTAGACATGGGTTTTGGTCTTGACCACTGACAGTGCCAAGTTTTGGTCCTTATTTTGTTAGAATGCATTTGGGCAGGGGACTGGCCAAATTACGGAGCTGACACTTTGTGTTTCTCCCTTCCTTCCTGAAGCGTCTTGGAGGTTGTGTCCAGGCAGCACGAAGTCTGGATATCTGTGCAGCCTGCCCTCCTCTCTTAGACAGGAATAGAGAGTTGTGGCTATTGCTGCTATAATGGTAATGAAAGCTTATTTGCCTTTACTTGACTGCCATTCGTCAGAGATATTCTATTTCTTCCCCATGACTTCTGAATAGAAAACTGTATTTGGTCTCTCCTTACCCTTGCCAGTATTTTGTTCTCTGTGCCCCTTACTACCTGATCCAAACTCTATCTACTGCAGATGGAAAGACTTCTGTTGTCTGCAGTCTGTGGAACAGTATAAGTTTAAAATCATGAACTGTGGACTCTGTGGTCAGGTTTCCTAGACATTTCTGAAGACTGGTTGGTCTCTTGACTTTATTCTCTATGGTAAGTATTGCTGTTTCTCCTTACTGTTTGTTCAGGGGACATAAGCAAGAAATGGAAGTTTCTAAGACAGTCCTCAGAATGGGATGTGGAGACATTGAGCCTTTACTTTCTCATCTGCTTGAGGAGAAAACAGAAGAGCAGTTGAAGTACCCAGAACTGAAGCTGTTGTCTGCTATTAGCGGAGAGACAGTAATCCCAGCTGGGGCAGGACATAATTGCAATCCTAGAACAAGTCGATTTCAGTAAAACATGGAGGTTGCAGTGGGCAAAGTTGGTGTTCCAAGTCTTATTGATAAAAGAAGGGGAAAACATGCACTAATTATTTATGAAAATATTAAAAAATATGTAAATACAGGTGCACAGCATAGAAACATTTTGGACAGGTGCTGCTTGGATTGCAGTGTTGGTATGATTGATTTTCATAAGGCCAGTGAGAACAATTTGCTCAATGCCCAGTTAAAGGGATTTCCATTGCATCTGTATAACAGCTCAGGTCTTGTTGTGTTAACCACCGTTCTCCTTTACTTCCTGTAACCAAAGCTTCTGAAATTACAGTGAGACCACTGGCTGGTAAAGACTGGACAATATTCCGATTCAATCATTCCACACATGAATAAATCCTGTTAGCTTGAAAAAAAGTCATTGAGTCAGCTCCCAGGAGGAACTTCTCGAAGTACTTTATGTGCTACGATTTGTTTGGCAGCAATTAAAACTTTTGGCTTCACAAGCTAGTCTTTGTAGATGCCATCTCCTTTCTGTCACAGGAAAGGCTCACCTGGTTCTTGGACAGGTACATACTGCTTGATACAGGTGGCATCTGTGTTGGGCCGGAGGGAACAAGAATGAATGCCAGGGATGTGCAGGTAAGAGGGCAGTTGTGTGAACGTGTGTAATTTTAATTACCAGGGTTTACCAGGGTGATTACTTTTTACTGCATTCATTATGGTGCCCAGCAACAATACACATTGTCATTGTGTTTATGAACTCCTGATTATAAATGCAGCAAATGTGTACTGAGATAAAGGGAAAAGATCAAGTCTTCAAACGAAGGTATGTCTCTTTATACTAGTTAAAGCCTGACCTAGCTAAATCTAAACTTAAAAGCAGTGTATTTCTTTGTGATTATTTTTTTCCGTATATACCAGTAAATTATTGAAAAATGTAGTGTTAAATATAATTTTTTATTCTTATTATCAGCAGCATAAATTCATTATTTAGACCTGCTTCCAGTGAAATCAACTGAAATGTTGTTTCTGATTTCGCTGAGACCAGGATTGAAACAATCCGTATTGATGTGGGAAATGAAGGTAGCCAAATTTTTGAATGTGATTGAACATGTGTAATAAAACATAATACTATCATTCATCTTAATAGGCATGATAAAAAAAATAGTTTTCACACAGCCTACAAGTAATACAAATGAATTGAAGTAATTTAATTGCAAAATATTTTAAAAGTCATGATGATAACTTAAAAATAACTGCTATGCCAAATTTTAATAAGGTAATGACAGCTTCATTAGCTTTAAAAATGTGCATAATTTACAGGAATGTTGTATTAGCATTGAGGTGACATTTTCTATTTTATTCAGATTAAAATTGTGTAAATAGGCCATTTGAAATGCTCACATTGTATTTTAAAATTAAACTATTCAGGAATTAATTCTTCAACTTCTCATGAGAGTTATCCTTATTCACACAAGAAGTCCCATTGACTAATGGCATTTCTCAGGCATAATCAGATGGCAATGGGACAAGTATAAGAATTACTCATATGAAAAATACCAACTCCATCATTCTTTGTTAAAATATTTGCTGATAATGATTCTTTTCATGCAACTAGCTATTTCAGTGTTCAGTGCTGTACAGCAGACAGAGGGAAATTCTTTCGTGATCTCTGTGGATGATCAGTTTCTTCCCTGACGCATGACAGGAGTTAAACAAAATGCTGTAGAGGCAGCATGAAGGTGTGGTGGTGGTCGTAGGGGAAGGACACAGTTATTTTTTACCTAGATAAATCAACATAATCCTTTTAAGAGCATGCATCAAGTATATTTGTGAGTCCAGTCTAGTAAAAGGCCTTCTCCTACCTTATAGCCACCTTGGTTTTTTAAGGCATATATGCTTTTGGGAAAGTGGATAATTTTAGGGAGACTTACTCTGCTCTTTCAGTGCCATGTAACACCACAGATAGGCACATCTTCTCACATAAAGCCTTGCCCATTAAGATAGAGTTTCATTTTTGGGGTTCTTTGGAGACATCCCTTGATATTTTTTTCTTGGGGGTATAGGACTGTTTACAATAATTTTTAAGATCTCAACCAAGTTAGATAATATGTGCAAGGTTCTACACTTGGATCGGGGCAATCCCCGATATCGTTATAGAATGGGTGACGAGAGCAGCCCTGCAGAGAAGGACTTGGGGATACTGGACAAAATTGGACATGAGATGGCAATATGCACTTGCAGTCCAGAAAGCCAATTGTATCCTGAGCTGCATAAAAATGCAGGTCGAGGGAGGTGATTCTCCCTCTCTACTTCTCTCTTGTGAGACCCCACCTGGAGTACTGCATCCGGTTCTGGGGTCCTCAGCACCAGAAAGACATGGACCTGTTAGAGCGGGTCCAGAGGAGGGCCGTGGCAATGATCAGAGGTCTTGAACACCTCTCCTTTGAAGAAAGTCTGAGAGAGTTGGGGTTATTTAGTCTGGAGAAGAGAAGGCCCTTGGGTAGACCTTCTTGAGGCTTTTCAACATACAAAGGGGGACTTATGAATAAGAAAGATGAAGAAAGACTTTTTACCAGGGCCTTTTGTGACAGGACAAGGGGCAACGGTTTTAAACTGGAAGGTGATAGATTTTGTTTGGATATAATGAAGAAATTTTTTATTATGAGGGTGGTGAGACACTAGAACAGGTTGCCCAGAGAAGTTGTGGATGCCCCATTATTGGAAGTGTTCAAGGTCAGGGCGGATGGAGCTTTCAACAACCTAATATAGTGAAAAATGTCCCTGCCTATGGCAGGGGTGTTGGACTAGATGATCTTTGAAGATCCCTTTGAACCCAAACCATTCTGTGATTCTATAATTCTATGTAGTATCTTCTAACATGAATTGTTGTGAGCAGACTTGTCAGCTTTAAAATAATGTTATAAAGCATTTTTAGCAGATCCTTTCCCCCCTGGCCCCCCAGTCCAGCTTAAAGTACTAAGAAAACCAGAACTCTTAATAAGAGTGAATTATGAGGAAATTCTCTCTTAAGACAATGGACTGCATGTATAGGGCTTCTGGGTGAATATCCAGAACTGGCTGAATCCAGTGCTACTGCACTGCCCCTCCCATGCTAGCAGAGTTCCTGGTAAAACATTCCTGGTGAAACCAGAGGAGGATGTCAGATACACCAGAGGCTGACTCCATAGGCCCTGAGCATAAGGATCACTCCTCTCAGCTCTCTCAGGCAGTGGAAAGATTGTAATTTACTTAAGTAGGTCAGGGATTTCACCCTCCACTTTTATTCAAGTGTTATTCTTACAAAATTGTCTTAAACAGTTAATATTTTTTTTGTCTTTGCAGAGCAGAGGGAAAGGTAGCAAACAGGCCCATGCTGAAGTGAAGAAAATTAACTCAGTGGTGAGGACAAAACATGATGAAGAATATGAAACTTGAATTTTTTCTGTTTGCTTTCTGGTGATAACAGCCTTTCAGAACGGTATGTGTTTGTATGCACTTTTTTGGCCTCAACTCAGGACAACAGTGGAAACTCAAGAGTAGATGTCTGTCTAAATGGTTGGCCTAAAATTCAGCTTTATGGTGTAAGTGCTGTCGCGATATTAGTTCTGGAAAAGTGCAGGTCATCAATACCTGAGATAACTAAGCAATTGGCCAGTTTAGTAATTTGTAACCTATTTTCACAGCACATCCCTAAAAACATGTAGTTTGCTTGCAGAGTTCTGTGTAGCAAGTTTTAGTCTCTTGACAAATACGCTTGTTTTCTGTAAGCGAAGTCTTTCATGGGACTCCAAAAATCAGTCCATGGACACCTAAGAGTCTGGGGACCAAAGACTGAAAAAATCAAGTTCAACTGATGCATTACACCAGTTAATTTCAGTACAACTTGTGTTCCTAAATCACGTGGCAACATTTTGATAAACTTATTCATGACCTAAAAATGGATACAGAGCCCTAGCTTTTACTACATATTTCTAATGTTTTCTAGCTTTTCTAGCCATACTTTCTTGCAGCCGTGGCTTTTTGAACCTCTCTTCATCATGCATAGTATCCTACTTGTGTCATTGTTTTCTATGACTCATTAAAAGATACATATATTTGAAATGAAAATTCTCTTGAGCATTTAAAAATCATCATCCAGTAGTATATTGAAAAAGATTCCTTGGGATTTACAAGAAGCACTCGTTAAAATATGTCAGCTACTCATCCTGTAATTTATAAACAGATAATCCTCATCAGCAAGAGAGATGGAAATGTTTCCTAAAGCAATCTTGTTGCCTTTGTAATAGATCAGATTTGTGCAATATGGTACATAATTCAAAAGAATATTTGAAGAGTAAAGCCATAGATCCTCTTAAAGGACTGTTTCTTCTCCATAAATCTGGATTGAAGACTACTGTCTCCTATCCTACTATACTGATATCCAGAATACATTAAAATAATTTTTAATTTTTTTTTAAGAGCAGCTTCCTGACTAATCCTATTTCCTCAGTCATCGTAGTTCATCCTGAAAAAAATGTTTTTATTATTTGCTTTTTGTCAAAACCCCTTTTTTCTTAGTACTCCCCAGCCTTTCCTTTTTTTTTGCCACAAGCTTTATAAAAGAAGTAAAGTATTGGCAGCTGTTACGACCTCTGACTGCTGGATCCAGAAGCTCATATCAAGAGATTTAAAAAGTAGTGTTCAGAAATGAAAATGTTCTAGCATATATTGTGTAGCCTTCTGTGTGTATTCAGCTGCTTAAATAGCACAATCTTTCATTCACCATAAAAAAAAAAAATGAACATTTGGGTTGAGTTATTCCATTGAA
>WAAD01028794.1:285-22729 GCA_013389945.1 Fregata magnificens | reverse complement strand
GAAAAATAGAGAAGACCCGGCCCTTGAAAGTTAGAAAGTGAGCCGTTATCTTTTGGTGTTAGTCTTTTTGCAATACGTGCATGTTGTCCTCTTGACTAAGTTTTTGTGTTTCCCTTGGAGTGTATCCGTTCATTAGTGTCTCCAGACAGGGGTAGTTTAGCTTTTAATTAAAATAGAATTTTCAGGTTTTTTAGTGTGTTAATGAGACAGCAAAAATGAATTCATTGAAAGCGGAACAGATATCTAGGCCTTACAGCAGTGAGAGTTAGAGCCTCATTAGTAGCTAGTTATGCAGAACATAGTATATAAATAGAGCTGTTATGGCATTAAAAAAAGCCTCAGTGCATTACCTAATGACATAAAATGTTTACAGTCTGTTCTGAGTATGGTATAATGTCTTACTGAAGTAATTAATGGCATATTTAAGAGTGACACAACCGGAATCACAATTGCTTTGCCGGTACAAGTTGAGGGCAAGGGAATATATAAAAGTCTTTGAGGAACAGATTATTTGTCCGCTAATAAATATGAGAGTATCAGAAGATACAGGAGGAACACATGATTTATGCATTAGGTGGGATAATGTCTCTTTCTGACAAGGACAGAGTACACTGGACTTCATTGTCAGGTTTTCCAAAAGTTTCCAAATTAATTTCCAAATTCAAGCCAGAAGTCCAAACTGACGCTTCCAAAAAGGACTGGTTCCCTGAGAGAACCAAGGCCCATCTTCTGATAACTAAGAAGGTGGAAAGTATTTTGGAAGTCTTGCTTTTTGCTATACAAATGGCAAGCAAGACCAGTAATACACACAAGGTGAAAAAGGAAGTTTTTGTTTGACTATAAGGGCCCACGTAATCAGACAGACATACTCAAAATAATACTTTAATAGCAAGTTAAATAATGTTTTTAATAAACTAAAGCATAAACATTATTTTTTGCTCTGCCTAACAAGAACAGCATGTGTAGCTTAACAACTAATTATTATTATTAATAATAATAAACAGCATTGTGCTTCCATAAGGTGATGCTTCATATTAAGGGTAAAGCTGTAAATGGCAATAACTAACCGTAGCTGCTTAGATGTGCAGTATGGTGAAAAACAGTCTCAGTACCATAGCAGTAGGGGCAGAGGAATGACTAAAGGAGCATACTACATTTGGGGAAACATACTGGCTATGGAGCCCGTCTAGCACATCAGAGGTAATTTGGATAGATGTAGAAGAAATATTGTGAAAAGTTGGAGAGGGTGAGAAGGCAGATGAAGAGATGTTTATGCAAATAAGAAAGGCCTGTAGAATGATCTGTGCATTAGTCATGATGATTCCAATTACTGTTGTATTGACAAGGAACCACAGAGCCACAGAATCAATTAGATGTTTAAAAATACAAAAAGCTATTTCCTTGCTCAATTTGTTCAGCAGTCAACAAGTTTAGAGTTTGTTCTGGGAAATTATTTTGGAATGATGACCAAGTTAGAGACTGATTAATGTTCGGCTGGGGGGAGGTAAATTGAAATGATTTTTCTATGAGTTCAATGCTTTATTTTTTAGCCGTGATGCTTAGTGAAATAACATAGAATGATGGAAAACATCATTCTTCTGTGCTTCTGCGTTAGCACCATTGCATGTGTTAGTGATGTTATCAGCTCCAGTGGGAGGAAGAGTTAATGACCTGCAAGTCTATGTTATGGCAGGTAGGAAAAGAAGCGACTTACTAATTGTGGTGGAGTTTATTTTAGGTCATTAGTGAAAATAATTTTGTATTCATAAAGAGGTCGAGGGTAGGCCAGAGCTGAAGGCCTGAGAAATCTGTTACACATATAATGGGTACAGTTAAATAAATGTCAATGCCAAGAACCCACCAATTTGCCTGATTCCTAACTGACAAAGACATTTGTGTGTGTGCGCGCACGTGCGTTGATTCATTTTCACTGATCACTGAGTCCGAATTTTTGTATTACTGTGGTCAGCGTGAATGCCAAGTTCCAGTTGTGATGATGATCTCTCTAAATAATGAATATTTAGTACAAATTTGCTGAAGAATCTTGACTTTTATAATCAATCATATATGACACACAAGGATGGTCGATTACATACAACATTATATGCCCATAAATATCTGTAGCACACTTCCATAACAGGTTTTCTGTGTCGGGAACACTGAAAGATGTACTTCGCAAAATACTTTGATACTTTGCCAAAGGACTTGCTTCTTGCTATGTGGCTATGCAGAGAAGTTATTTTTGGCTGGCTGTGGATCTAGAGCAGAAGAGCCAACCTTTTGTGACTGCCTGTGGTCACACTATTGCCTCCAATAAGATAAGACAGTCTGTCTTTGTAGATAAATAAACTGCTTTTCATGTACTGTGGAGAAAGGGCATGGCTATAGCTTGGTGAACAGATCATGCACTGGAAGTCTGTAATTTTAGTCCAACTTGAAGTAACTTGTTTGTGTAGCCACAATCATGGTGTGTTTCAGAAGCGCTTAGAGTGTGGCAGTGAATATTTTATGTATTTACTTGCCGGAAGTGATCTGATTGCCTTTAGATTAATGTCTGGATGTGCCATCTTTGACTGAGCAAAACAGTAAAGAGCAGTTGATTCAGATTCCTTGTAAAATCCTCAGATTTGCTGTGTTAAAAAATTGAAATTTCTATGTGGATGTTCTTCAATAGAAAACTGTACGCCTTTTCACCAGCTCAGCTCAGAGTCACCAGCATACAGCAATCCACAGTTTGGCTGGTGACTCTGAAATTCAGTAGTTTATTAGTATTTTCAGCTAAGCATTTTCAAATACTTTGTGTTAGGGGGTTATTATTATGCAGATGCCTGCCTGTCTCTGCTTAGTACAGGAGGAAAGCAGCAAAGCCGGTGCCAAAGATACTTTCCTGTTCTGCTTTGCCTGTCTCGGAAAGGCGAGTGTGTGCTGGTCTGCGGGTCACCCATCCTGAATCCAGCTTTTTGTTTAACACCTGCCATCATCTTCAGGCCAGTCTATAAGTCTTGTTGGCAGATACTGTGCACCAGGCAGGCAGACCCTGCACAATTTGCTCTTCATGGTGTCAGTGTCTAAGCTGCTTAGGCTTCAGTCCACAGCCATCTCTCATCTTCTGCATCTTCTGTCTCCTGTCTCTACAACATGCTGTATTCTTATCCATCTTCTGCTTTTCAGACCTGACCAATATACAATATTTGTCTTTTGCAAGGTGCTTCTGTTGTTGTTGTTGCTGGTTGTTTGAATTGGGGAGAGTTGACATTTGCATAAATTGCTTTGCAAACCTGAGATGAAGGTGGGGAAGGGATTCAGAAATAGCCACTGCTGAAGAGCTGAAAAAGGTTGTCTAGAAATCCTGGCTTTAATGACTCTCTTTAAATTATGGCTACAGGCAGCAAGGGTCCATGTCCACAGAGAGATCCTACATGAACATTTTTCTGGATTTTTCAAAAAGTTTGTATTTCATATTAATAATCAGGAGGGCAAGCAGGGGACTCAGAAACTTTCCAGATGGAAAAATATTTCTTACAATGTTACAGGTAGTTTCTTACATTTTAAACCCCTGGGATCATATTTGTACTGTATAAACGTGATTTCAAAGATGTTATTAGAAAAGGAGTCCTTAAATTAGGGGAATAGCAAATGCAGAGCAATTTAAGAAATGGGTAAGGGCTTTGTATGATATCTAGGTTACTAACTGGCTGTGTAGCACAACATAGGGGAAAGAAGAATTTAAATGTCCTGTCTGTTTTGTGGAGAAAGCAGATGCGGGATGGAATGTTTAATGTTCTTAAAGTAGAATATAAAGTAAAAGTGTGCCCAGTGGAGAGTTTTTCAACAAAGAATTGAGAACACTGTATGGATAGATACGAGTCAAGTGGAAATAAAGAAACTAAGAGTAGTGGATACAATGGGCCCGGGGGTCCCTCTGTTACTAGGATATCTGTAATCCCTATCAAAATCTGTGCACAGAACTTCTTAGATAATAAAATAGAACTTCAAAGCTAACCAACGCAAGCCTTCACATTAGATCTCATCAGAGGGACATGTGAAAACAGATGTTCTTTGGCTAAATTAATCCTTAGAATGTTAATTAGTTCATTGTCTTTTTACTTTTTTAAAAATCTTGTGCTTTATTTGTTTCCTTTATCTTACAGATTTTCCTTGCTGGATCCACTGTTTTCATGTTGTACTTTTTTTTTTTTGACTTGCACTCAGCAATTAGATTTTAATAGAGCCCAGGCACATGGTCCATGAAGCAGACGTATTCAGAGTAATGAATATTGCCAATAGTTTAAAGGGAGAGATAGTAATGGGAAATCACATGGTTTGGGACAGACTGACCCTGTGAGAGAAGACGTGCCCAGGAAAAATATTCAGCAAGTGTGAAAAGATGAAGTAACATCCTCCACATGATGGTAGTACAGGCTGTATGTTGGGCACCTCCAGGAAAGACTGGGTTCTCCCAAGATGTTTGGGAGCTGGTGCCTCTAGTATGTTAGAGCCAGTCTCATTGAAAAAGACTTTGCTCACCATCTGGTACACGTTTCTGTCCTCCTTTCTCGAGGCGGTGATGCTCATAAGACTGCTCTTGGTGGTTTGTTTGTACCAGAGACCCTTTCTCTCCCTCCTTCCCTTTAACTTAGCGGCTAATTTTAACCAAGTTAAGAGAAGATGGCTATCCTATGCATTTCATGAAAATCAGTGACTGAGAAGTGAAGGGAAAGCCAGGACAACAGTCTTGCTGAGAGGAACCACAGTACAATTCAAAGCCCATCTATTCCAAGGGGCGCTCGCCAGCCCCATCAGCCAGCGCTTCTCTGCTGCTTCTAGTCCCTCAAACCAGTAAAGGATGTGGAAGGCAGCTGTAGGTAGTTGGAGATGGGAAAGAGCCATGGAGGTTTCTCCCTCAGCATGGGGAGATGCAGGGAGTGTATGGAGTTGGAGAAATAGGGAGTACTGTAGTGGGAGAAAAATGTCACAGGGGAAATGGGGCAGGTGAAGCTTGTGCTGTTGGGGAATATTATGTACAGGGTTTGTTATCTGGATAGCTACGCTACATCAAATGCTAGACTAAATGATCAGATGATGCTTTTTGCTCTTAAAATCTGTGTGTTTTCATCTTCTGCACCAAACAGGCTGTTCTTTTGAAATCCATTTTCTGGTTTGCTGTATGTATGACAAACTCTATATTACCGTGTGCATGGCTGTGCTATACTGCAGGGAGACGGAAGAGCAGAGCTACGTAAGTAAAAAGGAGCAATCTCTGAATGTGTTCCTTATTTCTGCCTTTCTTCGTTAGGGCTTCTTGCTGCCCAGACATGAGACGGGGCTTCAGGATTAGAGTGGGCTGGAAGACTTCACTGAATCATATATGCCAGGAACTGCTGATGAGTACAAATAGCAATATTTTCTTGCAAGCATTCAGTTTTGTTAACTTCTAATTGAAAATCTCTTCCTCGTGAGATTTTTGAAACCTGTCTATGTTCTTGTTTACTTACCCACACAGCCTCTGGCTTTCCTCTGAGCCAAACCCCCTTGAACTTGAGAGCCAGAGGTACAATCCTGAGCAACACTGGAAGAGCTGAAGTCCTCCTCATTCATGTCCCACAATGTAGCATGTGCAGTCTGTGTAGGGGGTATTAATCTTTTAAATTGAATTCTGATAGTTTCAGTGTTTTAATTAGTAGCAATGAAACAACAATAGTAATAATAATACAATAATTAGCAATAAAATGCTATTCAATAATTCATGACAATGAAACACATAGGAATTATGTCTAGTTCAGTCAGTGTGTTGCAAGGGCTTCCACAGTCCCTCATTCCACTTGAAACAGGGTTTCCTTGTCAGCTGTACAGTATTGACATAAAAAGTCAGCAGAAGAAAGTGATGGCATCTGTTATTTTATTTTTTTTTTTCCCCCGTACCAGTTAAGAGACGTATCCTCACAATTATGTATTATGTAGGGGGTGAAAAGAACATTTTATGGCTATAAGTCCTAGTCTTGGCTTGCCTTACAGAATATGAGAATCCCTCTGAAGCCATTAGATTTGTATTACCAAATACATCCAGTTGAACTGTTTTACAGCTATTTAAATTTGATGCTTTAGAAACGCTTTAATATAAATTTCTGCTGAGGTTTTGATATTTTTCTGCTTTCATTATAAAATAAATAATCTGTATGATATTCTGGTTATTAATGTAAATTACTTCATGTATCAGATCAATGATGGAATCAGCTAGTGGAAAAAAGCTCTGGTAGATTAATCTTGATTATAAAATTTATGGATCACAGTGGTTTGAGAGATTGTAATGTAGTGGGGCAAATCTTGTCTTTATTTTTATAGCTACTTTTTAATTGAAAATCCTACCCAAGTTGTAATTCAAAGACTTCTTTTATCTATTTCTTTATTAATTCATATGTTTATTAAGAAAAATATGCTTCTGTATATGGCTATGGAAAGTGGTGAATTAATTCTACATGAATCTTTAGTAAAGGTGAAAAAATTAGGATTCTGGAAGAATGGTATGCAGTTTAGCTTGGTGTGTTGCTTTTAAATGGTTCCTGATGAAGGAACCAAACTGGATATTCTTGCAAAAACAGATACAGGCAATTATCTTTCTTCAGCAGCACGCATGGAATACCTCCTATTTATTTATTTTTTTAGTATCACATGTAAATGATTAAAAAAATAGTCATATAAATCAGATTGACAAGAAGTGTTAACTTGTAAAAGTACCTCAGTATTCGTAGCGTTAGGGATTATTTCTATGTTTTTATTTACTCTCCATATAGGAAACTTTCAGCTTGGTAAAAAATCAGCATTTCTTATCGAGTAACACAAAGACACTGTTGTAAAGGCTCCATATATGTGGAAAATTGCCTAAAAATGATGATACAAAACAATGTTTTCAGTTTTCTCTGCTGCCTCAGAGACTTTGTGCTTTTCTCTTGGCCTCATTTTAATTTCAGTGATGAGGTACCTCAATCTGTTCCGCTTGTGAGTCATGTAGAACAACTGGCCGTAATATTAAGAACTTCCAAAGACTTTCTTCTGAATTGGAGAGAATATTTCAGAAGGTCAAAACATAAAGTGGAAGTCAGCTCACTGGGTGGTGCTTGCAAAAAATGGTGATGTCTTAATTGTGTTATGAGAACAGAAGGGGTTACCATGCAAAAGCACTGCTCAAAGAGCTGTATGCCGGCTCTGTGCCAAACAGCCAGTGTTTTCTGCTGAATGCCATTGCACTGCTGCTTTTTTAGGTGAGCATTGTATTCTGAGCACAGAGTAGATTTTGGAAGGATCAATTGTTTCTTATAGAGGTGAACTAGAGTCATTTGCTTTCAGTGAGGCTTCTGCTTCCATCCCCGTTGAGTTCACAGCAAGCACTGTGGTTCAGGCTGGTTTGGAAACATCTGGCCTCTGCCTCACAAAGAAAAGGCTTTCACAGCTCAGCTGGTTAGAAGTAACTTTCTGCAGTGCAAATAAGGGTGGTGAAGCCTGCCAGAAACCAGGGCAGCCCTGCCAGCTGGGTAGCTGATTTCTTCCTCCCCTGCGCAAGCAGTGCCTCCTCTGCCATCAAGGGAGGTGGGGAGCAGAGAACTGGCCTCCCCGGCTCTGCCAAAGCCAGACCAATGTCTATTTCCTCTGTGCATGAAATACATGAGAAATGCATTTAATCCAGTTGAGGACAGTCATCCATGTCTAATATGTCAGAAGAAAGGAAATAAAGATTTCTCTAGTCCCTGATCTGTTAGGCAAAATACTTAAGAGTGGGAGGAAAAGAGGCTAGAATTTCCTTCCCACCCCAGCAAATAATGAGTTAGCACCTTGACACATAAAGATTGAGATTGCTTGCAACTGTCTCACTTGCCCACTGGAGTACTAGCTGGTATTTTCATTCCCTAAATGTCTGCTTCTTTTGGAAGAGTTGGCAAGTGTTGCTAGTAATTGCCTGAAGTCAAAAAATACTGTGGAAAATAAACATTCTGTTACATTTGCATTACTTCATGTAGTTCATCTTTTCAAATGTCCCTATCCTCTCCCAGTAGGTTCTTCCTATGCCAGTCTTTTGCAGGTCTGTCCTAATCAATTTATTCCCCATCTCTGTATCCTGTCTGTTTTGGCAACTATATGCCCATAGCCTACTGTAGCATAACTGAAGTAGAAAAAGCTCAGACAGACATAGAAAATCAAATTATATTCCTGATGTGATGGACAAAACTGAATTCAGTTATCATCATGAGCAGCCACAATTAATTTATAGCTTCTTTTTTGTCATTGATACAAACAAACATGCTCTTAGCTCATGACCAAAGCTCTGAGCAAGTGATCTTTAGCCATTGAGGATTCAGTTGGTTTTAATGTCTGTTGTATGTGTATGAAAATTTTACCCTACTTTTTTCTTCCATTATGAATTCATTTGGTGCAACTACCATTATATGAAATCTGCTGGTGTCTTTTCCAGGTGGGCTTTTTTTTTTTATTTAATCTTTTTTTCTTAAATTTTTCAGAGCCCTGAAGTTTTTACTAGTAATGTCTCTGGGGCATTTATTGAGTCATTACTGAGAACGTCTTTCAAATTATTCATGAATAGATCAAACAGTCTTCATCACCGTACTAAACCTCATGAACAAGCATAACATTACTTTCAACAGATTTTAAATTTGTATGTGCGCCCCCCCCCCCTTTTTTTTTCTTCTTGTTTTGTTGCTAAATCTATGAAAATATATCTCTCTCTTCATGGTGGCTCAGGGACACCAGCGGAGCTATGACAATTGCATAGCTCACCTGCATTCAGAGATCGGTTTCTATATGGGTCTAAGTGAGTCACTTCAGACAAATGAGCATTTTCTACAGACTTGGCTTTGACAGTAATGCAGAGCTGAATTGCTCCTTTGAGGTGAAGGTTATCACAGAGAAGTCAGATGTGTCCAGCTTCTTGCACTAAGAGGCAGGTGATCTGTAGCACCAGTATAAATGTAGTCCGTTTTCTGCATGTTCTGGCTAGAACAAAGTTAGGATTGCCAGCATCCTCATCATCTCCGCTGTCCCTGGGTGAATTGCACAAAAAAATAGTATGGTGGGAAACTAATATAAAAACAAGTGCCCCGATGTAATCACAGTTAGACGTGAGTAATTCCCATTAACTCAATGGAGAGTTCTTTTGCCTCAGTGAGGGTATTTGGTCTATATTTTTTAAAATTAATCCCAGTTAGACACTCATAGCTGGGTTTTCAAATCATCATCCAAGGAGCCAAATGATATTTGTTAGATCATTAGTTAAACATGGTGGTTATGATTATTTAGGTAAAGTTGATGAAATAAATTAGAAACAGCTGAAAGACAGCCCAAGAGATTAAAAAAAAAAAAAAAGGCAGTGAGAGCTTAAACCCATATATCAATATAAAGGAAAGCATGTTGACTTTGGGAATTACAGGACATCTTTCGGAAGAGCTTTCAAAACTACAGAACAATGAGCGCTAACAAGACATCATCTTTTGGAAAATCTTTTGGAAATTTAATTCTTCTTCTGTAAATTTAATCCTTCTTAATTCTGGTCAAAAAATGTGTTTCTCTAAATTTCCCTGTTTATTATTAAAATGAAAAAAACCCACATTTTTTTAATCTCAGAACACTCTCATTCCTGTCACTTTCCCCCTCTGTGAAATAAGCATAAAATGTAACAGCAGGTAAAGCAAAGAATATTGTGAGGTTTGTATTATGTTTTGCTGTTTGTAAGGAAGAAAGGATGACAGTTAAAATGAATGACAACGCGGTGGTCTGGCTGGGAAAGCCAAGTATTTTTCTGGTCCTACCTAGGTAGAAGTCATAGAGGTTTCTAACTGAAATGTGCAATGACTTCTCTGGCTTGTAGAAATTTTGGTGCCGTTCTTGCTGGCTTTTTTGCTGATTTGCAGGCACTGAGGAGGCAGATGAAGGTAATGGCCTGTTGCTAAAGTTGGCAGAGAGCTTCTGGTGGTTTCCCCATATGTGGAGTCACCTGCAGCCTCATCCACAATGAGTCATCATTGGTGGAGCAGATGATCCTCAACACAGAATTTGATATAAAGAGTCTCTCAGTTTTAATATCGTTTATATTGCAGCATGGTTATAACGTTATTTATTTCAGAGCAGTACTGCAGTTTTCACGTAAAATTCATGTATGTGATGAGATGCTCAAAGATCTGTGTGTTGGATCAATGGAGCTTTTTTTTTCCTTCACATTCGCAGTTTTCCTGGAATTGCAGTAATGTATGATCTTAAGTGACAATCATGCCTCTTTATTGAGGCAATAAACAGGACACGAGTTAGTCATGAAAGATTGCAGAACATTTGAAGAAATAATCTTGGAGTGATCGATGATTCAAAACAACTGAAAGCTTTCATGCCTTTCACTTCAGTGCAACAGGATCAAATCTGTTGATTGCAGTGCAGGTTTTTGCCAGGTCTTTGTTTATATTATTTTTCTTTTTCCTACAATTCATAACAACCAGTTCATTTTGCAAAAGGGCATAAATTCCAGGTGGGCCTTAGCTGTCACTGTGGTATGAAAAGCCATCAGTGAAATACTCTAGTAAAGAATCTAGCATTTGCTTGAATTTAATTGAGGCAGTACGTGAAAATATATTTTCACTTGTAGCTGCAGAGAATCCTGCAACCTGGTTGTTCTGTTTATGCTCGGTGATGGTCCTGATAAAACGAAATAGTATCTCCAAGACAGTTTTTCTTACCCTACTTACTTCATCAGTAGGATGAAATTTATACAGAAGAGATAAAAAAGCCTGGGCAGCTTGAAAGATTTAACCTATTCTCTTTACATAGGTACAATATGAAGACAGTCCTTGTATTTTGATTGTGAACGCTAACATTTTTATGTAAGTACTAAAGATATCAAAGGAATAATAAAGAATTCATGCTCAGGGATGCTGTTTTAGTTATTGAGAACTACTTTCTAGAAGACAAGTGGATCAATTGTTCTCCTTTTTACCAATTAAAAGAAGAATAAGTCCCTTGACTTTAATGAATGTGTAACAGTAAAAACATGATGTAGATGAAAGCAGGCTCAGCTTCCAGATGCTAGAAAGTATGTTAAAGCACCTATAGTATGAGTGCAAAGAATGTTTTGCATATCTTAATAACAGGAATTGTTTACTTGGCAAGAACTGGGATTGTAAAATATCCTACTCTAATTCTTGTAGTGAATGATTAGTATTCTTGTTTGATAGACATTAGTAAAATCCTTACCATTCAAACTTGTGTTACTAATGGCCACGTTACTCAAGTTAAACATTTCAACAATCTATGTAAAAACACTTAATACTGTGAAAGTACTCTCTTTTTCTTTGCTTGAGGCAAACCAGGTTGTTTATTAGGTGGTTATCAGAAGCTAAGCTTTTTGGGATATCATTTTGTAGTTCACAAATACTCATCTGTATTGATTTGATCAAAATCAAAGTTTGATTTTAAAAACACCTTGAAGAAAAATAAATTTGATTTGTGCCATCTTGCCTAATGGCAAAATGCTAGGCTCACTGAGTGGTGCTAGATAGATAGCACTTGTACAAAATAATTCCTGGGATTGTATGGTCTCCTTTGTTGGATGGCGTTGTGACTGGAAGAACCATTTGAAAACAATAAATTCTTTGGAAGTGACTACAAAATGCAGATTGCAATTTCATTTCATTTCCTTTGCTCTTCATTGACACCATTGTCAATAATCTTTCTCAAAACTGTTAGTGCTTATTTAAATTTTTAATGCTCAGCTGTTGTAATAGGCTTGTTGTGAACATTTCATCCTGATTTACGTTGCCAGAAGGATATGACCTGTCCTTGTATGTAGTTCATATTAGTTTCCTTCTCTGTTTGCTTTGGATTCCTGTGCAGCTGATTTTGAGAGAAAGTCATCTTCCAACAAAATCTTTTGATACTGAAATGTCTGCTTCTGTTGTTATCAGTGCCTGTTCTGGTAGACATTACCGCCTTAGGATTTTGTGTTACCAGTGCCTTGATGTGAAGGTAGGTACTGTACAAACTCAAACAGGTAATCCAACCTGTTCATACAAGGGATATAGTACGTAAAGAGATTGAGATTGTCATAGCTGCCAAATTACACTATGCATGTGTTTATTTCTAATTTAGGTAGGCTTGGGTTACAATAATTTAGGTAAAGAAGGAAAGACAGGGACGATAAGAAGATCGTTGAAGGAATTGATTAGAGGAGTTAGGCAAAACTCCTTTGGGTCTTCACAAAAAGCAACTGTGGCAATTGTTTCTTAAATAACAAAAAAAACCAAAACAAAAACAAAAACCCAAACCANTCAGGGGAAAAGAAAAAAAAAACAAAACCAAAACAAAAACCAAACATGGCAATGGTTGCTTTACATTAAATAGTCTTAAACAAAACATACAGCCTTTCTGTCGTAGACTGAAATCCAAGAATTTCCCAGTCAGGCAACATTTTTTTCTTCTGCCTCTTGGGTGTTTTTATGGTCCTGTGAATCTTAAATCATTTTCTTCACACTGGTATCACTTCAACAAGATAGACAGTGACTCTCATGCAGGCCAGCCATACTTATGGTGTGAATGCTTTCCTGACAGCTGGACTTACCAGGTCTTCTGAACACCAAACCAGTCAGTGTTTGACTAGCTCTTTCTCTTATTCTTTGCAGGGAGACCTGTTGGGCTTGTGCACTGTGAACCAGTTGAGCTGGACTTTCAGTGGTTAATACTGCACTCCAGTCCACACATCTGACCTGAAAGCTATGTCACATTTGGCATCTAGCAAGTCTGCAAGAGAAGGTACTCGAGCCTATAAACTCCTCAGATTTGAACTTTGTGAGCTCAGGAGTATGATTATTTATATAAATAAATTATATTGTTGTCGTTGCTTAGTATACAGAGCTGCATGAAAACAAGTCACCACTGTCACCAGCATGAGATCATCATCACAGTAAACTTCTAATAAACGTGTCTGCTTCAGTTCTTGGAAAGAAATGGTATAAACCTTTACTTCCAGAGTGCCAGATACGCCTCCCAAATGGGCTTGGTACTTAAACCTCTGAGTATGGCAGAGTTTTAGAAATGCTCCTTGATTTTAGTATGTTTTTTTAGCTGATGCTATCATGTGTGCACCTGATTCTTTTCATAATTAGAGACTTTACTACTATTTTTAAATCCTGCAGTATTTTTTCCTATTACTGTCATCTGAAATAACGTGATCATTTTCATTGTTCTAGCGACAAAGTAGCAAATGTTTTAATTGCTTGCCAGTCCTCATTTGACCTTTGCAAATGAGCATTTGAGAACAATACATCTGTCTGACCATGGCATACTTTCGAGCATTAGCACAAACTCAGAAGAGAAGAAGAGGACGTCTTCTGAGTCTGGAATTAGAACTGGAGGAAAAGGCTGGGCTTATGCAGAGTGCTTTTAGGTGTATGTTAATGTCACAGATGGGCAGTTTCTTGCCAATTATGTTTTGGTTGGGACAGTTTGTTTGTTTATATGGATGTTTCCTTGTTTTCTTAATGTGTGGCATCATATCCATTTCAGTGGAAATTCCTGCAGAAAATGAATATTTTGAAAACAAGAAAGTGTTTTGTAGGGAACAATGACGTTTTCTTCTGCGTAAGTGTGATCCTTTATGTATCAGAGCTTTTCCTTGGTGATGTTCCATAACAGTGACGCTTTCCTTAACGATTCAGGAAACAAATAAAAATAGTACTTCAAAGATAAGACTACGTCCCATTGAAACAGGCAAGCAGTGGTCTCATTTTGTACTACTGTTTTACTCATTTGTACATTCTATTGAGTAATGTAGAAGACAAATTAAAATACCCTAAAATTGTTTGACATGAAATTTCACAATTCTGAAATCAAATTTGTGCAGCTTCCCCCCCCCCCCCCATTCAAATTCCACTTAGCTTCTGAAAGTATCTGCTTTGGTTACCTTGGAGCAGAAACAATGTCAAATTTTGAAATTTCAGATGAAGTCAAGTTCTGATTTGGAACCAACACCACTTACAGCTCTCTGTGGCAAAAATGCCATGTCAGTAACTGTTGAACACAAATTGCAGAAAAACAGGCATTGGTATAGTTCTGCTTATGAGTGCTACTGTTACATATTTCAGGATCATGGTGTCCCAGCTGACGTGGGGCATGCAGTGGCTCTGTGCTGTTCTGTGGTCTGCCCCCTTCATATTCAAGTGTACAGGCCTGGGTGAAAGTCTGACCTATCCAAGTCACCAGCACAGAATACCCTCATTTAAAACCTGTATGGCATAGCCAAGGTTTTATCCTTAATGTTATCTGTAACTAGTTCTACGTAAATATAGATTTCTCATTTATTACCATCTTTTCTTAAGTAGGACTACATGAGTGTATTCTAGATTTTTTTTTTCCAAATTTTGCTTGAAAAGCGTGCCTTACGAGATCTTTATGCATTGTTATCATGATGTCTTTGCCATAGTTGTTCAGACACAGAAGGAAAAAAAATTATTTTAAAATGACTTCCTATTAGGAAATGGCTATGATATTCCTAGCACAGGGAGAAGCCAAGTGTCCTGCTTTGGGATTATGGGGTGAGCCACATCGTGTATTCCAGTGCGTGCATGCCATCTGAAACTTGTGTAAGCAAATGGCAGTTTGCGGGCTCTGGGTAGTTTCAGACATAGAGCTTCAGACAACAGCTAAAGTTGCTTCCTCCCGATGGGACTCCCTGGGGAATGCTGGCAGCCGTGCAGTGCCTCTTCCATGCCGGGGTGAGTCGTCTCCCTGGTATAATTTGTCTGCTGGACACAGAGTGAAGCCCTCTGCACCTCCAGTGGTGAACCTATCCTGAGCACAGGTAATGGGGCAACTCCTTGTGGTAGACGTGAAATCCACACCATCCATTTGAAAATAAAATGTTCCTGAGAGAGTTAGAAATTATGTCTATAGACTGATCTGGGTCTGTATGTATGTGTTTGTGAATTCGTATTGCTGCTGTCTCCACAGGTGCTCCTCTAACAAACCCATGGCCATCTCACATGTGCTGTATCCCTCAAAGATCATCCTGCCGGTCAGAAGAACTAGAGGAAAGCATTCAGATTGGGGAACTTTTCTTTGTCATTGTTCTTAACACAGTAAGTATTTCAAATGTATCCCCTTATACCATCAATAAATAACAGTGTATCATGTATGATACAAGGTACTCCAGAGTAGTAGCAAATCTAATAGATAATAGATCTCTGTATCTATCTCGGAGAGTTTCCATTTTCGAAATGGAAATGACAGAACTTTATGTGGTAAGCTCCTGTGATTTTCTTTAATCTATAAGGAAGATAAAATTCCAGGAAACTTGCTTTTCAAGAGTAGCAAAATATTTTTAGGAGCACTTTTTTTTTTTTTGGAAGTAAAGAATGCTTAGTGGCATTATTTAACATGGTAGGAAGGGGAAGCTTGTAATTACTTGAGGACTCTCGGGTGAGATGACAAGATCTGCTGGACACCACAGAAACACAGCTGGAATTGTGTACAGTCCAGAGCGGAGGATAATGCAGAATTTAAAGTGGAAGGGCAAGAAGAGAATAAATAAAAGGTCATCTACTTTTAGTAAAAAGAAATACAACTAGAAGCAAAGCTAACTGTAAAGAAAAGAAAATATATGTAAGTACATTAATAACCTTCTCGGAGTTTCTCCATTTTGTAGATATCCATTGCGCTTTCCATCTTCAGCAGAGGAAGATCTGAAAAACAAAGTACATGATTCCCTGAATGACACTACTGCTAAACCATAATGACAGCCTGGCTTGTACAAGCAAGAAATGAAGGGAGCAGAACTGCAACCATTTTCATTTTCTCTGAAGGAGATTAATCATGCCACCTGAAATATCAAAGATTAAAGCAATAACTTGTATAAAGGATTTATACAGTGCTCATCAAGTGTAATAATGTAAACCAAACGAGCTAATCTATTACAGCACTGTAATCATTCCTACTAGTAACCCCATATGAGGGGGAAGGCTTGCCACACGCTGCAGCCTGCAACTATTCGCCAGTTGGAAAACGCTTTTACTCCAAAACGGCAGCTTCCATCTCCTGTACAGGGAGCTGTGACAGGCATGCGAGAGACTTTGTGACATACATAGAAGAGACTTCATCTGCTTTATGAGCTATATAAAAATATGATTAAATGTGCTGTCCGCTAAATGGGAGCAGCCTCAGGATTCCAGCCAAAGAGTAATACGATTAATCTCAAGACCATAAAATGTGGTATTTTAGTGAAATGTGAATCCTCCCTCTCAAACAATTGTAACAAGTGTGCAGCTTTTGCTTGTTTCTGTCATACCTACTTAGGCTACTCTTGCAAACATTTGATTTATTCCTATATTTCTAAAATAAATTAGTATATTTATTTCTGCTGGTTAGGTCACCTACAAATAAATTGGCATGGCATACTTTCCAGTGAACTGCTTTAGCAAGCATATCACTGACTCCAACATTTTGTCAGGATTCTTGACTTTGACAAGCAAAAACAGCCGTGGGAAAAAGCCCTACAAAAACTGCAGTAGTGAGGTAGAAAGCCCTGAGATAAAAATGAAGTTAATTTCCTATTAAATCTACCTGGATGTTTTAATTATTAATTGCCATCTTTAGTTATTTAATTCTTGGGTGCCCTAGGAACACGATAAATGAGACTATGAATGATAAATGGGTTTGCAGGAGAAATTAGATGGAGCTGATTTCTTGTTTCATTTTCAGTAACATACATCTGGGGAAAGTCCATGAATTCAGAGAAGGTTGTCCCTAAATATCTCTAACGTTCATTTAAACAAGGAATTATAAATGTACAGGTATGTTCACTTCCACTATTCAGCCAGTAAATTTTATTCAGAAGAAACAAATATGCGTATGACAGGTTGGATAACAAAAGCGTTAAAAGCCAGTAATCCTATGTCAGCTTTTTCTCCTTCATTTAAAATCAGATTTATTGTGTCTGTCTTCTTTTCTGAGTGGTTTACATTAATATGGAATGCTGGCTACATTATACAGCCCTCTCTCCAGGATTTGTGTTTATATCGTAGGCATTGCTTCTTTCAAGCTTGTATTTATTGTGTTAGATTATATTTTATGTGTCCATAATACAGGAGAATGTGGACTATAATGTGACCCTTCTCCTTTTTATATTGCAGCACATCAAATACTTTACCACTGTCTGCACAAAATGCACAAACACAGTAGATTGGCATTTATTTCAGCATGGTTTTGTGGAACTTGGGGATGCTTTCTTTGGAACAGTATGGTTGAGATGCTGTAAAGGCTTAGGATGTCGTAAAGCTTTATTGCAGAAGGGATATTAATTTGTCCCAGGTAGCATCCTTTGGATTTGTGCTTAACATACACACGTGGATCCATTTTGGAGGCTGTAAGGTAGTTTCAGTAGGGAAGGCACAAAGCCACAATCAGGCCAAGGCAGCGCTTCGAATCAAACCTTTCTTTTGCAAGGAGCTAACTGAAGGGTCCTTCTGCATTGCTGGATACCCTTAGTGAGATATGGTATGTGTTTAGATTTTTTAACTTGGGACAGAAATTGTCTTGTTATACGCAAGATTTATTGAAATGTTCTACATCTAAAATAGGATTGCAGCCAAACTCAGGACGGCAAAATAGAGAAAGCAAAGCTGATAGCTTGCATTCATAGGTAACTTGGTCTGTTGTTGAGTATCCATACACTCCCCTTATCCATGTAGGGGGAAAAAAGTAAGTGTTGATGTTCAGTTCCGAACAATGTTAAACGTTTTAAATAGTTTCCAGCCATAAATCACAGCTGCTGCAGTGTTCCCTGCAATGTTGCGGAGAATGGACTGGAGAAATACTCCATCAGTTAAATGCAGCTGTTGAAAGAGGTTGCTAAAGCATATAGCAATGTAGCCACTGGGATCAATTTTTATCATGCGCAGCGATTCAAAGATATTCAATAAGTCATTAACAAGATTAATGGAGTCTAATAAAAAATGCAAGCTCCTATTCCGTATTTTACTCAGCTCGCTGTAGCTTAAAATTGCATTTTATTATTTTATTAGACATATTACTTAATTTTTCTCAAATTGGTCATTTTATTTAAGTTAAAACATATTAAATAGATTTTTTTTTCCCACAGAGAAATAGGATTTGAAAAAAAAATTGACACTATATAGTAAAGTACCTTTATAACATAAATAGGTATCTAATCAATAGGCTCAAGTCTGCTCTACTGCAGTAGCATAAGGCTTAGAGTGAGGCTTTGAGACTGGGCCAGTGCATAATTGCACTACCTTACAGAAGTGCCTGGAGTATAAGGAGTGTTATATCCCAATCATATATCACCTAGTAAAGATTATTTCTTTTGGTGACTTATATGTTGGCCGAGCCCTGCTAAATCTCTATTTAATCGCTCTCAGCCCTCCTGTTCAAGAGGAAAGTATTGCCTTTGCAGGAGCTGCTTCATTCATTCCCTTATGCAGACCTTCGGCAAAAGAGACTTGAAGCTGTTTACTCTGTGGTGAGAAGGGAGCGGATGCAAAAGCTGCTGCAGCCATTGAGCTACCTGAGTGCAAAAAATGAGAGACAGTAGCATGAGCGACAGCAGAATCTGGCTCAGGGGTCTTGTTTTTCATGTTAATGTCTTAAATTGTAGCCCGTGAGAAGATATTACTGTGAAAGGATATTCATAGAAACACAGCTAAGTGTGTTCCAGTATGGAGAGAACCAGCTTTCCACTGAAGGCAAACCAGCTTGATGAGACCTTCAGTACAACTTGTCTAGGTGATGCTGTATGACATATGGAGGCGTATTTGTTGCTCTTGGTAACAGTTGTGAGATTTCTAAATTAATGAATGGGAAGTGACTCAACAGAAGTCAATAACAGAATAACAGAAACAAGTTATTCTTTGCCAGTGATTAAGAGTGAAAGAGACTTAATAACCATCTTCCTGCATCTGTATTATCCCTGACCTTATTACTTCTCATCTAACCCATTTTTTAGAGTATTTTGTCTGGTCTAAATAATTCAAGCTTTGTGCAGCATCTGAGAAGCTGCCTGTCTTTCATGTCCTGCTACTTAGTGCTCTTCCACAGCAAAATTTCTCTTAGGGATTTATTGTAGCCCTACTACTTTCACATACCTTTGTAGTATGCTGTCTCTGAAGACTATCATTCTTTTAAAAAAACTCAGCAAACCAAAGAAAAACCAGGGACTAGTAAGAAAAGTTTAGTGGGTATAGTGGCCATTCTTTCAAAATGTAGTTTTCAATTAGTCAGTGTGCTGGGAGTTTGTGGCGCATCCTTTCATGCTCCACTGTGATTCTTCTAAGCAAATTCGCCAGAGAGAAAGTGGCCAGTGTCAAACTGCAATTGGTTATCATCTGTTTCTCTTTTTGTGCAAGTTTTACTTAATTGATGACTACCTTGAGTCTTCTTTTATAAAGCTTTGCTCTGGAGACCAGATCCAAGATAGTGTATTTTTGTGATTTAAAAGTTAATTTAAAGGACATATGGGGTGTTACAGCATACAGGAACAAAGCTTGGTTTTGATTCATGTAAGTCTTGGGTCCTGGATTGATTGGTTTAATAACATTTCTTAATAAAGTAAACTGAATACATCTTATTCCTGTGGGCTCGTGGGACAAACAAGACATCTCCATTACACTTGAAAATGCATATAATATATACATATATAATAAATACAGGATATAAGTGAGCTTTCAAATTTAGCTATCAAGAGCAATCTGAGTATTTATTTGAACACTCCACTTACAGCAGTTCTTTTGTACTTCCAGTGTTTTTTCTGTGGGCTCTGTGGTCCTGAGGTGGTACTTCAGGAAAGCAGTCTTACTAGGAGGAGATGATTAATAGCACACTCCAGTGATTTCCTCAGTTATGAGTTAAGTTAAATGTTTGCTTCCTAGTAAAATCTCACCAAAAAACATTTCTTTTCAACACACGCTTATATTGTTCATCCCAATTCCATTCTACTGCTTTGCCTTACGTGGGAAAAGGGAGACTTGCTGCGATGATTTAAACGTTATGATAAGACATCTGGGGAAGTGCTGGCTTGTACCAAGTGTTACTTTATTGTATTCTCAGAAAACATCTAGAACAGCCACTATTTTATGGATTCCGGGAAGGCCTTTAAGAGTTGATAAATGTGGGCGGTGACCTTCAAACTAGAACTGATTTTGGATCTTAAACCTCACTCATTTTCAGCAGACTACATGCTTCCAAAGGTAATGAGCTTCTGAAAATCTCCTGTCTACTTGAAATCAGAACATGAGAGAGATGTATTTGATCTTACTGAGAAACTCCAAGTTTCTTACTGAGAAACAACTGTCCCTCTGAACTTAACAAATGCTATCTAATGTGTTAGGTAGAGCCCTGCGAGATTTCAGGTGTACGCGATAAGGTACAAAAAGATTCATTTCCAAAAGTGTTATCTTTTTACATTCTTCAAATGTATGTGGATGTGGAGGGCATCAGCTGCTTGCAGCATTTTGCAACGTCAGCTGAAGCATCAGATGCTGTGCATGCTTACAAATAAGGCTGCTGAGAGCAAACCTGGGAAATGAAATATGGAAGGTGCTAAACTAGGAGAACACTTCTGGAGGAGGATGAAAAGAGCACACACAGGCCTACTTTGCTGAGGCAGGTGCTAAGTCTGCCTCTGATATTCATTTACGGCAAAGCCAGCCTTCCTTTTTCATCATTATGAATTTCTGGAGTTCACACTTGTATATTTTCTGTGTGTCAGAGTCTCATGGGAGAGAGGAAAAAATCCATATGAAACATGTGACTTGACATACTTCTTTATAACTTATCTATGCAGATATATTAAATTCTCTAATTTCAAGATTCAGGAAAATTATTTTGTATTTTCCCAAGGCCCTGAGAAGCAACGCAGTTAAAATGTACAACCAGCATGATTCTAAACAGGCAGAGATAACNATTGTTCTCAAATGGTGCTATGGTTTGGGAACAGAAATAATTCAGAGTTTTTTGTCATTTAGAGAAAGAGAGTTTAGGAGTCACTTTCTTGGGATCCTCTGGAAGGCCTTTGGAGAATTCAGGTAGAAGCTAAAATATGAGAATTCAAAATGCAGAAACAAACAAGTAAACAGAACGATACAAAGCAGAATGAAAACCTAAGTTGAAAACAAAGAGAAAAAGAAAATATATGTACTCTTGCTGTTTGAGGTCAAGCCCATTGTATCTATTGTTTTGCAGAACTTTCCCAAAGAACAGTTTGTTTCTATTAAAATATGTCTCCAAAAATACAGTTAGAATCAATGAAGAATAAAAAGGTCTGTGTGTAGAAATCATCTGGCATTTAGCATCAGTTTAGTCTCCTTACATATGCCGCCTTCTACCAAAGATTTGGAAGCTTTTTAGACTAAAAATAATGTTCCTTCCTCCTTGCTTCTTTCCTGATTTAAGCACATGATGTCTCCCCTCTGCCAGCCTGAAAAAAATCCTCCCAGAGGAGATGATCACTTTGCCTTGAGGAGGAGCATAATGTTGCCTTCTCATTTCTACTGTGCAAAAAGCTGAATACACAGGGGCATATACTAACAGCAGAGTAATGCCACAAGCCTTGGAAGAATGGTTGTGTTGTTTGTAATTTATTCAGCAAAAAGGTCAACTCCAGACACAACATCTGTTTCCCACTGTGATCCTGATTTCACCAAATAATTTTGCATGCTGCTGAAGTTTTCAGGAAAAAGACAGGATTAATTGGCTGTTTCAGGGGACTTTCAAAAATATTCTGAAATACTGTTACAATTACGGGCATGTAGCAAAATCATTGCGGATGAGATTCAGCTTGGTGTCTTACAGGAAGAAGCTTGGGAAGAGATATAATGAGGTGAGAGAACAGCTAGCTGGAAGGAGAACCATTACGGGATAGGATGTATACGGTTATTAAGTTGGAGAATTAATCCTTCAGTAAGAGAAGGATACAAAGTGAGTTTATAGCCTAAAAATGTGTTAGTTAATATTTATAATGTGCATCCATCTTTCTCTGTATCTTGGCTGTGTGCTTAGCATCAGTATTGGCTAGTCTCACATCAAGTGAAAATGATTATATAAAGCAAAATGATTAATGTCTATTTGAGACAATTGGAAGGTTATTTTTGTCTTTTACAGTGCTGCTTTATGTACAGCGTATATGCACAGTACATGAGGTACTCTACTAGCAACACAGATAGATGTTTTATTGATTTCCTTCTGTTCCACTTCACTAACTATGCCTATTTTCACTGAGGCATAGCACCAGGATAATCAAGTATGCATTTAACGTTAAGAGTGCACGTAGCTATCTGGAGAAACTAGGTCTAATGAATTCAAAGAAATAGCAGACTTCTAAAACTTATGGTGAAGAGAGGAAGAACAGGGGAAAAAAATACTCTGAGGTAGTGAGGTTAAAATGATTTAA
>WAAD01028793.1:382-20561 GCA_013389945.1 Fregata magnificens | reverse complement strand
CCGGCTCCGCTGTGCGCCTCCCGCGGGCTCTGCCGCGCTGATCTCGGCCCGAACACCTCGCACCCTGAGCCGGGCCACTGCCGGCCGCGGCAGGGGGCGGCTGACCTCTGCGCATGGCCCCTCTCCTCCGAAAGCCTCCTAGGTACGCCCTGCCCTGCCCTGGTGCTTTTGCTTGGTGGGTTGTAGCAGCTACTAAAGCGGTAACCAAGTGAGGACCTTATATACACAGTCGAATACTTACTACTTTTAAAATTAAAGCTCCCTTGGCCATAAGTAGCTTTTTCTTTCTTTTTTTATATTGGCAATTTATTGTAATGGAGAGACGCAGAAGTCCCAATTACGCATTAATGCAACATTGATAACCTGACACCTGATTGGAACTACACAAAGCTGTATAGCTCTCAGGCATACAAAATTGCTTCTAATAATAAAGGTAATTTATATGATAACATTACAGAAATAATTTCTTCCAGCAATAAAATTACTTATGAGCATTAAGAAATAATAATCAGTGATAAATCTTGTGGCAGCTGGCTATGACAGAATTTGTCATTAGAGGTATTGAGAAACATGGCTAACAGCAAGTCTCGAGAGACGCTGACCAACTTACCATTTGTACAAAACAGTGACTATGAGGTACTGGGATTTTATAATTAACATGGAATTGTAAGATTGTTGCAAGCAAAAATCCATAAAGATGTTCAAACGCACAGTCCAGTGTTTTAAAACAGTATTTGTCGTCTGTTACCATGGATCAGGGCACGGAGTAGGTCTGGAGGACAAATGAAGCACATCTTTTCAGTACATATGTTATGCTGCAGCAAGGACTGCATCTTCTGGCCCTTTCATTTGCTGTTTACATTACTCAGAGAAGACTTCAAGCTGGTTTCTTAGGTTACTTGGTGATCATCGCTGCATATGGACTCTATACCACAGGTACTGGTGCACAGTGACTTAGTCTGTTGCACTACATCGTTCAGCTGTGGGGGTAGCTGAACTTTCCTGTCTCATGCAGATATCTTTTAGGGTTGCATATAATTGAGTGCAATATAAAACTACCCTGAGACTGTTATCATCACAGTTAATTGAATCTACACTTAAATATGTTTTAGCTCTTAAAACTAGCATGCCCTACCAGTTTCTTTAACTGCAGAATTCAATCCTTCTTTTCAAAAATCCCAAACAGAATAAAATCCTGAATTTATTTGGCCTTGCTTTTCATGCAGGCTTAATACACATTGTGGTAAAGAGTTGGGTTTTAATTGTTTCTGAAGTATTTTGATTGGATTTAAGAGGAAAGGTATTAAGAATAATATGAGTAATTGTTTTTTAAAAAACATTTCTTTTTCTGTTTCATGTTTACAGATCCTTTTCCAATTGATGTGATCCAGGAAAATTATGTCCGTAATGTGAGAAACTGCATTTTTTCAATTGTCTATCCTACACCTTTTAAATCTAGAGTTCATCTTGTAGCTGTTTCAAAGGTTGGCTATTACTTTTTGTTCCCTTCTAAGTAGTAGAGATTGTTAATACTTGTACTAAAATATATTTTAATCTTCATATGCTATTTATTGTGAAAGCATCTTATCAATATATACTTTAAACAAATAGAACATTTAAAACCGGTTGTGAGATGTCTTAATAACATAATCTGTAGAGAAAACACATACATTACCACTGAAAATTTGATCATATTCAAGCCATCTGTTTTATTTTTTTCTCCAGGAAGTTCTTGAAAATATTTTGGATCTTGATATATCTGTCAAAGGAACATCTGATTTTCTTCAGTTCGTCAGTGGTGGGAAAGTGATACTTGGGTCTGTTCCATTGGCCCATAGGTATGGGGGTCATCAGGTAACTACGGCACTCATTCTTCCAGGTGGAATTATGTAGGTCTTTTCATGTGAATTATAGCTTCATAATACCTGTAAGTATATGAGTATAAGCCTGTAAGTATATGAACACTTACGAACATTTTGATTGCAGATTTGTTCTTCTTAAGGGTCTGCAGATGGAAGAGAACTATAATATTCTTTCATGGTACCATGTCTACTTTCTCTACTTCTGTTTATGCCAGAAGCAAATTATCTTTTTAACTTCTGTTAGCTGTGGAGTCTGCGTAGCACCCCTGCAGCCTGACACGCTCTGATTCATAACAGGTATTATCAGCTCAGAGGAGTGAAGAAGGACAGAGCCTCACTACAATACCATGATTACTAAGAGTTAAGTTTCATTGAAATGGGTAAGATTATTCATGGAAAAGAATGGTAGAATTTGATTTGTAGTTTCCAATTAAAAAAAAAAGTTACAAGCTGTGTCAGTTTAAAGGCTCATTATACAGAAGAGACAGGGCTGTAGCTGTACGTCATAGCCGGAAGGTAGAGAAAATAAATGGGGATTACTGGCGTTATTCTTTTTCTGTGGTTTTCTGATTCATTATTGGTGTGAGTGTGGAAATACAGCTTTAGGGATCAATATCTTAACGACTACCTGAGCAAATGTGTCATTATATTGTGTAGATCACAGAGAACCTACATGTAATTTGTACTGCTTCAAGTATAACTGCTATAAATAATAGAAGAAAATAACTTGATTTTCATCTTTGTCAGTTTGGTAGCTGGGCAGGTCAGCTGGGTGATGGAAGAGCCCACCTGACAGGAGTATATACAAACAGGTGTGATATTTTTTTAAGTGACTGATTCAACTCTGTATTCTATTTAGCTGATTCATGCATAACCTGAGGGGTACTGTTAGAAATGCTAATGGTATTTTTTCAGGCATGGCGAGAGATGGGAACTACAGTTAAAAGGGTCAGGAAGGACCCCATACTCCAGGTAAGTTGCAGTTAATCTATGTACACCAAAACTGGATGTCTTCTTTTTGAAATCTGCATTGATTTTATGACCTATTCCTTATTTCTCTGTTCTCCATAGGAATGGCGATGGAAGAGCTGTGCTTCGCTCTTCTGTGCGAGAATTTTTATGTAGTGAGGCCATGCACTATCTTGGAATTCCTACAAGCAGAGCTGCTAGGTATTTTTCTTTACTTCTTCACAGCATCCTAATTTACAGGTAGTTTTGTGACTGAGTTTCACTGAGCATCAATAAAGCAGGACAGTTAATTTCCAAGAGGATAGATCTTTCTTTTCATATGTATGCAATCAGAACAAAATATATCCCTCCAGTTTTGTGGATTTTTGGATAAAACTTTCCAGTAATAATGAGCTCCAGCAATTAATCCATTCACTTTTGTCTTTGGTATGCTTTAAAGTACTACTTTGTCTAAATACAATATTGTGTACTCTCTGTGTCTTGCGGTGAACGGCTGTTGTTCACTTGTAAGGCTGTCTTAACTGAATTACCTTAATTTGAAATGTGGTTCATTTTGTAAAGGAAGTAAAAAATGGAAGTTAGATTGAGTGATTGTATCTGACACTAACTCCGCTCTCCAGCTTTTATGATACTGCAATCAAGAGTTTCTTCTCTTCAAAAAACATAAAATTGTTCTCTCCCCTGTTGCTCACTAAAAGACTTGCAAAAACAGCACGACTAGATTCCTGCTCTGTAAATAATAATACTACTTTTAGTGTAATGTGGATGATCAGCAAGTCTATTAATACATTTTACATGGTTAATAAGTGAGTCTTTTATTACACTGAAGTTAAGCATTTGGATGAATTTTCCTAGAATCAGGCCAAGTAGGAAAATGTTGAAAGTGGCTATTTCTGTATTGCCGTAGTCACCTAGTTGCAATTTTTAAGATTGGTAGGAAAAATTGTCAGTCAGATGAATAGATGTTAATATTAGAGGTAGTACTGAATGTAGGTAGTTGCTCTCAAATCCTTATTTGTGCAAACACCCCTTGAGCAGAGAGGGAGATTTTGTAAAAAAAAAAATTTAAAACTAATTCTGTTTGAACCAAAGAAAACTAATACATTCACTCACTTGGATTATTTTCTCAGAATTAAGTAAACTGAATTTTTCAGATGATCATGTTTAAAATGTCAAGTTCATTTTGTGTTCCCAGTAGTCTCATGTCTGTACTCCGGCATTTCAGGCTTTAAAGAAAGTTCTGCAGAAAAAGCCTGTACTGAGCTGCCATGTGGCTAGGTGTCTGTATTTGCAAAGTGTCTGCAAATCTCTCTAGCATTAATTCTAACACATTTGCTCTGTTGAAGTGAAGTGTTTGTAACTGAAATTTTTGACGGTTTATTCACTGACTTCACCTTGAGACCCTTTGCTGTTGGCTCTTAATGCAAAACTTTAAATCTGTCTGAATATCAGCAGGAAAGCATCTGGCAAGGTTATAGCCTTTCTTTGCTGTCATCTCAACAAATTCTTCAGTGCAAAAAGAATACGAAATTACTCCTTAACTGTGCACAATTCTATTGAGTACACAGTGTGCTTTAGTCCTCTGCTGGCAAATTGGTTAAATGCCTGGCTCTCTTAACTGCTGTACAAGCTCTCCAGACTGTTTGCAAGACTTCATTTGGAAAAACCCCAGCTGATATCCATATTCTTCCCAATGGGGAGCTGTTGTACTGAGGCTGGTGGGATGCACTTACAGAGGTCTTGGCAGAAGTGTGGGGGAAAGCCTTACGGCTTATCCCAGAACACCCAGCAGGTTGGTTTGCTCTGTTAATTTTAAGTACTGTGTTCCCAATGGGGTCCTGCAGTTTATGACTGTACTGCCAGATAAAGAACACTTCTTCATATGGTACCATTTTAGTCACATACTGGGACTACCAGTGAGCAGTGTTATGCATTAGGTCAAAAAAGTGAGCAATATGCATAGTTTTCAGAGTGGCCCTTACTTGCCTAGGGCTTGGTGTTCATGCAAGACAGCAAGCGGAGCACTTGGGAGTGTAAAGTCCAGCCCTTAAGCTAGAGCCAGGGGTAGGGAGGGATGTAATCCATTTGTCCTTCTGTGAGTGCTGTTCCAGCTTCTCTGGTGTAAGAGCAATTTCAGTGCTCCGTTTCCTGTGGTTGAGTGTACGTGTGGTCTCCTGCTGCCTTCTCTCAAGTAATGGTACTTACCAGCTACAGGGACCATTTGAAAACTATTTTTATAGTGGGAATGTAGGTATCTTTATGTGGCTGCTCAGCTGTCTGGCCAGCTCTTAAGTGTTGCACATCCATTAACTTGTATTAGTAACTAACCAAATGTTGATGCCCCCATGGATTTTTTGTCAGTAATAAGAGAAATGCTGGTATTCTGCAGGAATTTTGCAGAGAGCCTGCTAAGAGTTACATAGTCAAAAAGAAACAAGCCTGCTGGCAGAGGTCTGTTCAAAACAGTAAAATTTAGTAGCATTATTATCCTTACTCCTGTCCCCTAGTGCTCTGATGCACACAGTATTTTGTTAGTGTCTGGGATTCATTCCCTGTTCTTGAAAATTTTTGTTTTTCTTGAAGGATTAAGATTTTCTTTTTCCATCTCATTTACGTCAGCACTTTTTGTACTTAATCCTACAGACATACCAATCATACATGATTGTTTCCAAAAGGGTCTTTTTTTGAAAAAATTTCCTAATGTTGCTTGTATCAGTACAGCTGCAGTAATGGGAGCAGATTGGTTTCTAGATACCTTTTCCCTCCTTCTGGAACAATTCACTGCCTGTTCTTTGCAGTTAACAGAGAACATTCAGTTTGGATAGCTACTACATACCTTCAAAAATACCAAATATAATAATAATAATTTAGGTTCAAAGCCACAGTTACTGTTGCAAGCAACTGCATTGTGTAAGAATTCAGGCAAATCATTGTTTTTCATGACTTTTTGTACATATTTATGTTTATATGCATACCCCACATTTTTGGTCCAACTAAATTCTTTCTAAAATTTTGATGCCAAAGTATGTAAAACCAGAATTTAGTGTACTCTCAAAATTTAACACGTGGGAGTTGTTTTAACTCTGTGACTGTCTTCAGTCATATTTATGAATGGAGTATTAGGTTTGCCTCTTGTCCTTTTCTGTGTACCTCCAAGGAAAGTTTGGTTCTGTCTTCTGTGCAGTCTTCAACTACCTAATAGATAGCAGCTGTAAGTAGCTGCATTAAATTTCAAATAGCATGACCCTCAGCTATTTTGAATCATAGAATCACAGAATAGTTTGGGTTGGAAGGGGCCTTTAAAGGTCGTCTAGTCCAACCCCCCTGCAATGAGCAGGGACATCTTCAACTAGATCAGGTTGCTCTGAGCCCCATCCAACCTGATATTGAATGTTTCCAGGGGTGGGGCATCTACCACATCTCTGGGCAACCTGTTCCAGTGTTTCACCACCCTCATTGTAAAAAATTTCTTCCTTATACCTAGTCTGAATCTACCCTCTTTTAGTTTAAAACCACTACCCCTTGTCCTATCACTACAGGCCCTGCTAAAAAGTCTGTCCCCATCTTTCTTATAAGCCCCCTTTAAGTACTGAAAGGCTGCAGTAAGGTCTCCCTGGATACTTCTCTTCTCCAGGCTGAACAACCCCAACTCTCTCAGCCTTTCTTCATACGAGAGGTGTTCCATCCCTCTGATCATTTTTGTGGCCCTCCTCTGGATCCGTTCCAACAGATCCATGTCTCTCCTGAAGAGAAGAATGATTTCCAGTTATCAGCAAGCAAAGATAAGGAAGAATTTTACAAAATAAGCTAAATTTTCCTGCTGCTAGACTCTTGATCAAGAAGTCTTCTGTGCCTATTGAGGGGACAACACCTCTTTCAGAAGACAGCACCAAGCATTACTTCTGCTGGATTGTCAGTGTAATCCCAGTTGCTTTGGAAAGAAAACTTCCTACATGTTAACCTTAAGGGAATATGATGCCCTTGCATAGTTTGTGAGGACTGATTCCATTTTGTTTTTCCCTGATACAACAGAAAATACAGTGAAATTACATATTTTATTTCATAAAATGAGTTGTGTAATATTTTAGAGCAGGCAAAGTTGTTCCAAGCACTCACAAATCTGAATATTTGGATAAACATGAAGATTTATAGGATGTGCAGAATTTAAAGGCAAATGAAAGGAAGGGATTGTTTTTAAAAATCCAAGTACAAGTAGCAGTGAAGAAGAAAGGGATAATTATAATGTACCATCAAAATTATGCCTCTTTTGTATATTGATACTATTTGAAGAGTTCCTGATTGCTAAGGGCCCCAGATCTGTCCCTGAAGTTCCTGAGACAGCAGTTTTGGCTCACATAAAGGGCAACCTCCATCTTACGCAACAATTTGGTTTCTAATTTCTCTGTCCTTCTCATTTCGCTGTTGTCCCCAGGGAAATTGTAACTTATTTAATGTTATCATCACACTAATCAGTCACTGAGGTTCCAAATTAATGCAGTACTTCTTTTGAATGCGACACCCGCCCCAAGAACAGTGTAAGTAATGGAAATTGGACAACATTGTATAAATACAAAATAAATGCATCTTGCTAATGAAGCTTGGTAAGCCTCGGCTTGCTGTTTGCCTGTGTCATTTGTAAATACAAAGCTATACCAGCAAAAAGATCTTTCTTTTTATGAAAGAAATAAAGTTGTATAAAATATGACTTGATCTTCATCGTAAATTATTTTTTAATGTTCATTTCTTGTTTGTTACAGCTTAGTTGTAAGTGATGATGATGTGTGGAGAGACCAGTTTTACAATGGAAATATTAAGAAAGAAAGAGGTAATGAACACATTTCAAAATAATATGTTGCAACACTGTAACTTAATTCTCCATTGCAAAAATGAATTTTAATGTCATATATGTGTAACAAAAAGTACTAAATAGGCTTCATTTCATTTATTAAGATATAAAACCTCTCTTGAGAAAATCAATCTGAAACATAGTTAAAGAAATGAAGCCCTATGAACAGGTCTGCTGTGATTGTGGCATATGTGTTGTAGGGGTATAATTTTTATTTTCACTTGCCATTACAAAAATGATAGTGAAAACTAGCGAAATTTTCTGTTGTTCTGAGAGCAACAGTAGGATGGTGGGAATGCTACTGTGGCTGTGCCATTGCTACATCATCTACACCTGCTCTGAGAAAGAGTGGGATGGCACAACATCTATTTATGTTGGTTGTTTCTTTGTTGCTAGCATCTCTGGAGTAATTCTAGTATTAACGCAGTACTGGAATTTTGCCTGTGTTTGCTGGTATAGCAAATTAAGATTTATCATTAAAATGTATGTGTAGTAAAGTAATATTATACATATTAATCTGTTATGCGTTGAGCATACTTACAAAAATACCAGTTTAACTATGCACATATAAATTCTGTGTCTATAGAAACAACACATGAAGGCTGTTACTATGGAACTGTTTTATTTTGCTGATAGTCTGTTTACATTTAAACACGTGTCTATATTTAAGGTGCAGTAGTGCTACGTCTTGCCAAATCATGGTTTCGTATAGGATCCTTAGAAATCTTAGCTCATTCTGGGGAGCTGGACTTACAAAGGTTTGAATTTAATCTTCGTAATAACTATATTAGTTTTCTTAACAATCAAATATATATTAGAATGCATATGTACAGTTGGAATTTAGACATAAATTATTTAGAAAAGAAGATTGCGTGATTTAGAAAGATAACCTGCTATTTTTATACAAGCATACCTCTTACCTCATAAGCGCAAAACCCCCTGGATGTTTTGAAGGCCTGGATCTTACAAAATGAGAAAGGTTGTATAGCTGAAGTAGTTCTGGTAACTAAGCACTAGGGAGGAGTTGTTTGTTTTGGAAAGATTTGTAAATTTAAAATATAAGTTCCTACATTTCTCATAGTTGTCTGTGAAGCTAAGTTAACAGAAATATGAAATAAATCACTAGCATAAGTATGTTGTATAAAGTATGCTCTCCAGAAACATGCAGAACCAGAGAAGTATACTAGGTAAGAAATTATTGCATGGTTTTAAGCCTCTTAGCAATATGAATTTGTGTGTCAAGCAATTAGCATGACAAATTTTTAGGTCTACTGTAAATATTTAAAAGTTGGTCATTTCTCCTCAGGAGCAATAGAAATTGTTCTGGGCTGCTTGAAAACGAGCAAGAGCTCATAGCAGCAGTGGTACATTGTAGTAACTGATAATTCAATTTAACTTCCCGCATCACTCTTCGCTGTCTGTCTTTCCTTTTTTTTGAAATCTCACAGCAGATTTTAGTTGTAAAACTGAAAGACTGAATTAAGGAACTGATTTTAAGTTTTGTTTTAGTTTTTCTGGTTGAAGTATTTGTGATCCATTGGATTTAACGAGCACGTAAAGATCACTTGTACTCATGCAAAATAGATGACTCCTGCCTGCCTGTTTTGGAGGGGGCCTCAGAAAGAGTGGCCAAGAGCAGGCCAAGGCTAGTGTGACTGTGCTTCCTCCTCAGAGAAAGTCCTCCTGAAAGAGGATGTCCTGGAGCAATCAGCTAAAATTAAGAGGCAATAGGTTGGACACCCTTCTAAAGGTCAGGTTGCTAGGTACTCTGATAAAATCATCACAGTTTGAGGAGAGTTCAGTGATTTGCTCCAACAACCAGATTAGAAGGTAAAATCTAGATATTTGTGTGCTCAGCCGCACCACCCTTGCCCAGGTCCAACCCTTTGCCAGGCTGCCTACCCCACATGTAGATGGTGCTTACAGCTTCCTGTGCCAGTGGCCCTGGCTGGCTCTGACCACAAGAGGGTCCTACAAGGAGCTCATAAATGTACTAAATGCCAGCCGCTCTACTTTAAAGCTTTAGATCTGCAAAGATATGCATTTGACAGGCATTACAGTTTTTAATGCATGTATCCCAATTTCCTGAACCTGTCTTGTAGGACTATGCAGCGTTGTTTTGGGAATGGCCAGTTACTATAACAAGTAACCCTACTTCATAAGAATTCAGCCATAAAACTTTCTTTGTGAGAATTCTGATGTAGAATTATTCCTTGTAATCATATACTTTTTTTTGGATATGCAAACATTTTTTTTCCGAAAAAATTGATATTACTGCGTGCAAAACCAGATCCTGGTGTGGTCTGGAAGTTTAACACATGGGCATAATTTTAAGTCTATGTAGCAGTCTCCAGTCGTATTTATGACTAGAACCTTAGGTTTTAACTCTAAGCATTTGGAAGGGCTTAATCCAAGACTCATTGGAATAAATAGATTGAGTTTTCTAGTGACTGTTTGCAGCAAGCTGTAGATCAGCATTTAGCTGTTTGACAACAAGAATTTTGAGTGATCAGTTCTAAAAGTACCAGTTTTGTTTAAAGAATTCTGCCTCTCCTATTACAGAAGATTGCTAGACTTCATCATCCAGGAACATTTTCCATCAATAGCCATGAATGATTCAAATAGATATCTGGTAAGTCTTTTTTAAAAGTTATTTTTATTTGCCACAAGCATGTGAACAAAAATTATGCAAAGCTTTTCAAAGTTTCAAGTTTTAAAAGGTTTTAAAATTTGAAGTAAGCTTCCAGGTTTTATTAGCGAAAGTTTGCTAATTCTCTTCAGTAAAAACCTGCTTCTTGAAGTTTGTTTTCTCAAATATGGACATTCTTCACCACTTTTCATTATGGAAGTGTTTATGGGGAAGCTTCCATTTTCTGTTATTTTTCGTTCTCTTACTGCTCAGATTTTAAGTGAGCAGTAGTCATGAAGTGCTGAATTATGCTCTTTCTAGTATAAATGTAGTATATATAGTATATATTAGTATATACACTAGTGTTTATGTAGAGTCTTTGTTTCTTTTTTTGACTTTTTAATTTCTTTTAGGGCATCTGTATGCACTTATGTAACTATAGTCTTTGCTGGATAAGTTTATTGTGCAGTCATATAATTTAGAATGTGAATGAAAAGTCCTGACAGACAGAGATACACATTTAAAAACAGAATGTATGACATATTTCTAAAGTGAATCAAATGTTTATGATGCTATTTATTGTATTCTGTATTTTTGATTCAGAGAACTTGAAGTAAAAGATGTATTTGATTTTAGGAATTTTTCTCTACAGTTGTATCAGAGACTGCAAATCTGATTGCATTGTGGATGTCTGTGGGGTTTGCACATGGTAAGCTGCGGTAGATGGCATTGGCTTTACAGGATTTACTCTTTATAGTCTTATACTTAAAGATGGCTTTTATTTGTCACTTTGTTCTTCAGTTCTGACGTCTTCACCTACAGCAGTATCTGTTATGCATTAATATACAAGTTTTTTCATAACAGAGTTAGGAGCACTTTCTGATCTTTCAAAGCATGACTGTGTCTGACAGAAGCAAGAATATGGGAGCAAGAATTCTCAGAATTGTTTTAATAGTCTGATGTGCAAAGACCATGTACTGATGTCATATATAAGTTTAATTGTTCTGAATTTGATGCATCCACATAAAAACCTGGCCTTTTATAGTGTATAGGATACAGTGCTGTCCACCTTTGTTTCAGATTTATATTATGAAAAATAAAATAGCATTGTCTTGCTAATACAGCACCCAGTCAACTTGCAAGGAAGCAGCTAACAACCAATTTGCAAGGTGCTGTTTCAATCCTGTGTAGCACTGAAAGGAAAAGGAAACAGTGCCACCTAGGTATAGCAACCAGATGCAAGATAATGTAGCAAACAGTTTCTCATTTTCATAGTTAAAATGCATGATAGCTCAAGAGTAAGAGAGAAAAGTTTATTTTCCAGAGTCCAATTTCTGAAAGGCAACTGCTCCAAAGTTCTCTAGATTCAGTGGATCTATTTCACAGCGAATTTTCTAGAGACGACAGGGTTCAGGTGGAATTTTAACTTTTGTTTCTCCTTGTTGTTTAATTGTAGGTGTGTGCAATACAGATAACTTCAGTTTATTATCCATAACAATAGATTATGGTCCATTTGGATTTATGGACTCCTATGACCCAAGTGAGTGTAGCACCTGTTTTTAAATATAATTTTTTACTTAAAATAAATTCTGTATATTAATTTATGTAGTTTCTGTGTGCATGAAAAATCCTAACATTATTAGCAGAAAAATCCCAAGCATGTGTGTTGTTTGAAGAGTTTTAGGGAAAAAAATTATATCAGAGGCCAGTTTTATGATACACTATACAGGTTGCATTTCAAGTGCTAAAAGTTTTGTTAATGAAATATTACTATTAAACCCATTTTCAGGAGAATGTTTCTAGTTGAACTTCGTCAATTGAACAGATGCTACAACAGAAACCTAGAAAACTAAAATTTGCATATTGCTGTAAGCAGCCAAAAGCAAGAGTGGTATACAGTAACTTTGCATGCATCACGCTCTGGCTTTATAGTCACAGCAGCTAATTATATATTGGAAGAAAACAAATCAAACCTACCCAGTCATGGCAACCTTTCTCTGAAAGCATGATCTCAGTCAGTCTGGGATTGATAGATATAGGCCCAGTATGTACATAAATGCATATTACTAAATTATTGTTCAGAGGTTGCATCTGAGTAAGCGTCAGAACAGCAGTGGTTATCTCACTATCTGTTTTCATGACACTGCAGCCTCAAATTAAGGAAATCTCATGAGAATAAATGTCATATTGTTTCTATTGCATTGAAAAATCAGGGCTTTTCTGGTTTTAGATCTTCCTCTATATGGTGGGCTGACCGCAGCCAGCAATTAAGGACTCACCAGCCACTTGTTCACTCCCCCCAGCTGCAGGTTGGGGGAGAACACTGGAAGAGCAAAGATGAGAAATAGCTCATGGGTCAAGATAAAGACAGTTGAATAAGTGGAGGGAAAAAAAGGGGTGGGAGTGACCAACAAGTGATGCAAAGGCAAGCACTCACCACCTCCCACCACCAGACTGATGCCCGGTCAGTCCCCAGGCAACAACTGCCTTGGAAAAACTACCCCCAGTTTTTACCGCTGAGCATGATGTCATATGGTGTGGAATATTCCTTTGGTCAGCTGGGGTCAACTGTCCCAGCTGTATTCCCTCCCAGCCCCTTGCCCACCCCTAGCCTAACTTGCTGGGATTGCAGAATGAGAACAGAGAAGGCCTTGATGCTGTGCAAGCACTGCTCAGCCATAGCTAAAACATCGGTGTGTTATCAACACTGCTTTAGTCACAAGTCTGAAACACAACGCCATACAGGCTGCTATGAAGAAAATTAACTCTGTCCCAGCCAGAGCCAGTACACCCTAGGACCAGATTAAATGCTTTAGAGTTAAAATTCAGATTTGAACCAATCACCAGATCTGACAGATGTGTCACAGGTCTCCTCCTTAACGCTCCATTTGTTATTAATGTCCTCTGAGGACTCAGGCAATGCTGTGTGCATTGATCAGTTTATCTGCATTTCATCTGAGCAAGGCATCCATTCAGAGACTGGTGCTGTAGATACGCATACATTTTACTTCTGGATACCCATAACTTGCATAGCAGATATTTATTATCTTCCAAATAATGGATTTGCATACTGGAACATGTTAGCCCTAATTTTTATGTGAATATATAAAGCTTGCTTGCACAACTGAAACAAATCTTGCTTAGGTGGCCTATTTATTTAAATACATGTTTGTATATGTTACTTTTCCAGAAATACTTATAAATCCTGAATCTGGTTGTACAGTTGTTTGCTTAGTCTGTGTGCTAAACAGTAGTGCTATATGTAGTAAAAACATCGAATAAGGTTTTAGTGTAAAAATGGTCTTTTTCAGTTTAAACATCTGAATTTATTTTGTATCTTCAAGTAGGAAAATGTCACTTGTGACACATGGGAACTTGTCTGTGAAGGATGTATTCCTTAGATTTGCAAGTAATAGACCTTGAGTTAATTCACTGTAAATAAGTAACCTTGTGATCTGATTTTAAATATTTGGTAAGTTTAGGGCTTTTATTAGCTTGCTGTGTAAGTATAAAAATGAATGCACTTCAATATTTTAACATTGATTGTTTATTGTAATTACTCTGTTGTGGAAAAGTAATGTTTTGTTTGAAACAGATTTTGTTCCAAACACATCTGATGATGAAAGGAGGTATAAAATAGGAAACCAGGCAAATGTTGGGCTGTTTAATCTGAGCAAGCTGTTACAAGCTCTAAAACCCTTATTGGATCCCAGGCAAAAGCAGCTGTAAGTAATCCTTAAAATATCTTAATGCTTAAAAGAACTAGTGAGATGGGAGACCCTCTAGTCACCATATGCATAGGAAAGAAAGGGATTAGCTTTTAAAATCTTTTTTTCTAAGTGGAAATTGATTCTGAATTAATTATTGGCCAGAATAAGGTTGGAGGGCGGGGTGAAAGGTTTTCATTGGTCATAAATAATAGCAAAATGTGACTGGAAGGTGGTCCTAGATGTTGTGTGCTGGATTCTCCTTTCAGTAAGGTAGGACCTTTGCCTGTAATTTTCTATTCTAAGTTTGTATAGCTTGTTCCTTAAGATGCTTACTTATAAGGACCATACATCCTCCTGAAGTAATGATAGTATTTTAATATCCTATTGTAAAGATTCCTAATATGAATCTTCTTTTGTGTGGTTTAAACTCATGACTTCTTACTCAGTATGAAAACAAAGATGATTGTATTTTTCTTCTTTGCAGCAACTATTTATGTATTTAAAGCCTGTTAAAATGTTTCCGCTCAGTCGTTTTCCCACTACAGATCCCAGTTGATTCAGAATATCAATATTTGTGAGATATCAGACAGAAGAAGTTTTCATTGTTTAGTATTCAGTAGGATTGTACCCACAGTAGTATTTTAGTTCCATAGAATTTGACATTTCTTTTGTTTTTGCAGAGCTTCCCAGATTTTGGAGGGGTATGGTGAGCGCTATTACATCCGGTATGCAGTTCCAGAACTCAAACCTTCTAGTCACAATACTATAAATTATATTATGTAACAATTTCCTTAATTTTTTACTATTTTTAGTTTCACAGAACTATTCAAAAGAAAATTGGGTCTTCTTGGGGAGAATGAGGATGATAACTATTTGATTGCTTTCCTCCTAAAAGTGAGTTTGCTTTGCTACTTTTGTTGGCAAACATCTGAATTGATGCCCCGTACTTTAAAAACACTGATAGAAGTATATTTATTTCACTAGCTTATGGAAGATACAAAGGCTGATTTTACAATGACATTTCGACAGCTCAGTGAAATTACTGAAGACCAGTTAAAGGAGCTCCATATTCCTGAGGTATTAATACAACACCCAATCTTAGGAATACTTAATATAAAATGAGTAAATCAAGTTGGACATAACCCTGGTATAATAGAGGATGCCTCAAGCCATTATTTGTCTGGGAAATGTGTCATTGTAGCATTATTAAGGGACAGGGAGACTAATATATCTGTGTCGTGCTACCACCCCATGTTAAGCCTGTGTCTGGTAATGAAGGGTACATTAACGAAGAGTGCTGAAGTCAAATTTTCAGCCTCTGGTGCAGGTCCAATATGAGTAGTCATAAATTCATACACAGGTGGGAATGTGATTTTCTTCACATTTAAGATGGGTCTGCCAGGAAGACCTTCCCTCCCCCCCCCCTCCCCCCCCTTTTTTTTTGTTTTGCTTAAGAATACCTTCTGATAGTATTTCATAAGACACAAGTGAAGTTGGACAGGGCTCATAAGGAAAATTTCAACCTCAGGTCAAACTATTCCTAATGTGGGTTTACCAGGTGGCCTAAACCTCTGCTCTTGGTATCTAATGATAAGTGAGATCCCATCTCGTCATAAACTCTTGCTAGAATCTCAGCCCATAGTGGCCTTTGCCCTTCCTTGGGCACAAGATTAGTTCTAAATGTAGCTTAAAGCATAAGAATACATTTTGTTATTGTGTCCTGCTCAGCCTGCTATTCCACCCTGTGTTACTGCTAACTCAGCCTAAACTTATTCTTCAGGACCAAGTATAACTATAAAAGAGATGAGAGTATTAAAATAAAGGAGATGATAGATAAACTTCTTACCTGGATATAGTGCAATCTTTAGAAGTGGAAATATAGCTGAAATGTTTGAACTGGAGTGAGATGCTAGGCAAGTAATAATTGGATAAAAACGCAGAGGGAAAATTCTGAAAAGAAAGCTTGTAAGTACCTGATCTGGAAAGAAGAATAGGAAGCCTTTTTGCAAGAGCCAAAATGATTTTTTTCTTTTTTTTCTTTAATACAGTGCCTGCCTTTTCCATGTCAGGAATATTGTTCACTTTGCCTGGGAAACTTCATTGCCTTTCCCTAACTTCTGACTTAGTTCTGTTTGTCTTTTAATCTAATTTAAAATGAGAGCAGGTGGGCTTCTGAGGTTGTTTTAGGGAGCAGAATGACTGTACGTAAAGCATAGAATGAAAATGAGGAGTTATTGTTTCTTTTTCCAGTTGTGTCCTAGATACTTAAGTGATTTTGATCAAATTCTGTTTTTCCTTGTTTTCTTCTGTTAAGTAAGAGGTCTAACCTGACCTTTTCTATAAGCTTGAAGCCATTGATAGTTAAAAAGTTGAGATTTTCTAGTGGTAAGCAACAAAAATACAAAGAGCTGTAGCTTTGGAATTAATCATTTGTACAGAGGGGGTGATACGAGGATAGGTGTGTTTGTAAGAGAAGGTATTTTTGTCATAGAATACAAGGGATTTTTCCATTTCTTAGTGACCTACGTGCAATAGGAAGAACAGAAGCCACCCTCATGCAGTATGGAGCCACTCCCAGACTACTGCAGTAGTGGCATTTATGGCAACTCCATCTCCCCTTCTTTGAAGGTGCAGGCTGAGGAACTAACGATCATGGTGTAGTTGTGACCCTGCTGCTACACCAAGGGTAATTTCCAGCCTTCACTTGGTAGTGGCTGACCTTTTTTTTTCGCACAATGAAATGATTTAGCCCACAAGTTCTGAGTCCCAAAACTGATGTGGTAAAGCAGTGGCAAAAAAATAAGGCAGAATCCTTTGGGAACACTGCAGGACTCCTTACATTTAGTATTAACTGGAAACATTCTGAAATTCCTCCTAAAGCAGCCTAACCCTGCACATCTTTGAACAAATGCTTGACTCCCACACTCACCTTTTATCCACCTGTCTGACCCCCAGCTCTTAGTCACTTCTGTAATTTTAACTCATTTTTATACTCAAATGTGGTTTTAATTATATTTTTTGACTCCCATTCCTTTAAAAAAACACAGATGTAATCAAAACTTTGTTTTGTTCTTGCTTTTAATTTCCCTTACTTAACTTTTGCCCATTTTTTCTTGTATATCTGCTGTTTACCTCCTTTTATCTATGTCCATTTCTTTCTCATCTGTTCTTTCTGTGAAGTTCATTTTTTGTCTGTGAGCTTTGACTACTTTCTCTCAACTGAGCAATATGAAGCAGCTGTTAGCTCAGTGTAGTCAGCCAGGGAAGCCCAGTTTGTGGTTGTTGTCCAACACTGGAGGCAGTAACCCCACACTCTGGTTTCTCTCTATTTGTCTTTTCCAAGTTCTGTCTCCTCTCCCTTCTTCCTCTCCTACCATCTCTATTCTTCTCCTCAGTCTTCTCCTATCCCTGTAGCCTTAAGTTTCCCTTTTTCTCCACACTTTATCTTTCTTTACCAATATATTTTGCTTATTCCACAATTTTGGGGAAAAAAAGTCTCTACAAATAGATCTGATCCACATACAAAACTCAGAAGAGAGTAAAACCTGTAGTTATGTAGCCTAAAACTAAAATAGGAGAGGCAATAAGCCAAGGAAAAGTAGGGCTGAAGTGCTGAAGGTGTTTGGGTAGAATTTGCCATAACAGAGATGGATTAATATGGATGTATCATGCTAGCAAAAAGAAATAATTTAAATACAGAGGAGAAGATACTAGTAGAATTTTGGGGGAGAAAATTCCTTGAAGGGTTGTCATATGTTTCCCTCTTAAATCCTTTTAATATTCGTTTGCTTACTTTGGTTTTTGCTTAACAGGAACAACATTCTGATTACCTGCCATTAACTGTTTCTTTCTCTTTAGGAGTTCTGGGCTCTCCAAGATCTGGGTAAACACAAGTTATTTTCAGAATGGGTTACTAGGTACCTCTTGAGATTAAATCGGTAAGTCTGATGCAGTTTCAAGTGTAAAAATAACACCAGATGTGTATTTGCCAGGAGCAGACAACTTTAATCTGCAATGATTTTCCATAATCTTTAGCGGGTCTGGCAAACTGGCCCAAACATGGTTTCATATGCCTTTTTTTGTTTTTATGGTTCTAGACTGTGCTAGATTCCATAATAATTACTATTGTAGTGCAGTTTTGACAAACAGGTCATAAAAATTACATGGGAGGAGTGGTCTGTGGTTTTTGTCCTTCATTGAGCAACCAATCAGATATGTTTGGTTAATAATTTTTGTTAAAATACCAGTCCTACAGATTCAGTCCAAGAATCACAAACAAGCTTTGCAAATACATAGGAAAGGATAGTGTTTCATTACTGGTAATACATATATTTTTTACTATGTAATAATATTGCTTTAGGATGACAGGGAGTGGAAGTTTAACAGTTGTGAATACACAGACTTTGTTTGGAAACCGCTGGTGTTGCATAGACAGGGACATGCATGTTAGAACTTCCTACCAATTCTTTTGCCTTAAATCAATAAAGGCTGTAACGTGTTTTTCTTAGTCATATATGGTATGCATGGCTGATAGTAGTGAAAAGAAGTACATATCAGGTACTTGGAAATTTCAGTCAGTAAATAAAATTCTTAGGGAAAAAAATCAATACAAGATACAAAACCTACAAGAAAGTGTGCGGTTTTTTCCAGGTCTAATCATTCTTAGAGATTCACACCTGCTTCCACTGAACACAAAAGGAGAACACTTAATGATTTTAATGAAAGTCAAATATTTCTAAAAATAAATAAACATAACCCTCATTAGCTAAAGCACTTTCTTTTTTCTTGTTTTGGTTTGTTTTTCATGTATAGTAACAAGGGTGATTCAGACACCAAGAGAAGAACAAGAATGACAAGTGAGTAAAACAATCCAAAGGAATCATATGCTTGGAGATGGCAGCTATCTATTTGCATAGGTTTCTTTAGTGTTAGTTATTTTTCCTTTTGAGGAGGACTAAAATGTACTGTTTTTCTGAAGAGGAGAAACTCTCATTACACTGCTACAAATCTTGTAATACTATGCATTCACCGTGGCTATCTCTGGTTTCACCCACTCTTGTGATTAGATTCTAGCCACATGTGTATGGTTGACCTGTGAATATATATGTACTTTTCACATAAGCTAAATGATCAATACATTCCTTGGCTACCATGAGGCTTGCTTCCTCCTTAGGGATCCTCTCTTTCCCCTCCTTAAAAAAAAAAAAAAATTCCTTAATTTAATTGTCTGCGTTTATGAAGAAATTGGTCTGGCCCAAACCCCTTCTGTTGTGAATACAGTCGTAGTCATATCAGTTGACTGAGGCCTAAGAGTGTGAGATCATGGAAATGCACCGCAACTACTAGTCCAAGTTGATCTTCTCTAGATTCTGCTGGTTTGGAACGACAGAGCACATATCTGTTCATATTTTGGGTGATTGAAATCACAAGTGCTGAAGACCTCATGACCTCATGAAGTAGGCTTTTCCTATCAGTATCCATAAAAGCTGCTCTGACCTGTGTCACACCGTATGTGAATATAGACATTGAAGCAATCCAACTCAGCTGTCCAGCTATGGTCTATTCCATATCAATCTTCATTTACCTATTGTTTATTTTTCTTTCCTTTGTTTTCTGTTTGCCTTTTTATATTTCTTCTTTCTCTTAATTTTTCTTTTACCCCCTTTTTTACAATTTCCATTTGGAGGTTCAGGAGATGCCAGGCCTCCGGCTTGTTCCATGCTTTGTTGTTCGTGGACTTGATTCATTTTTTCCCCCTTTTGATTCTCTTTAAGAACGTATGAATTATTGGCCCATGGGAATGTGGTTGTCTGTATCTTGTCATGTCTCAAGTGGGGCTTCACCTTAGTGTCTTGAAATGGTGGATGTGTTCTGGCTGCTCCCAAAGTTGTAACTCTTCCTTGCAAAGTAGGGTGCTCCCTGAAAGGGCCCCTAGGATTTGATTTCCTTGTGAGAAATGCCCTTCCTCTTCTGCTCTATCTGCTTTTCCTGAGTGCAGGCAACATCTTTTCCTTGATCTGTATTTCCTTCCTTTAGCAGTCTGTGAATGTGTCGGTTTGCATTGCTCAGAAGAACATTGTTCTTCTCCGGTGATGAACCTTTGATAACATCAGGAAAGATTCTGGTATGCATCCTGTACTGGCTCAATGGACTAAGATTTGTC
>WAAD01028790.1:0-21258 GCA_013389945.1 Fregata magnificens | reverse complement strand
ATTAAAAAGATCTCTTCTGTGAATGAGCAAAGATGCTGTGTGTTGGTAGTCTGTTCTGGTTTCCTTAAATATATGGCAGCATTCCAGCCAAATAAGCTTGACTTTGTCCTTTCTTTCCCTCAAATTTTGTTCAGATACCTCTGTATATTTCACTTGAATTGGGAACAGCTCTCACAATTGAACTAGTCATTCCAGTTTTTCACAGGTTTGGTGTTCAACCTGGGCCCCCAGTGTTAACTTTATCTAAGAGCAGAATATGAGGGGTTATTATTCTTATTTATCCGTCTCTGAAACTTCACAACACTAAGAGTATTGCTTCTCCCTCATTGAGTGCCAACGAAGAGTAACATGACTGATACACTTCTGATCATGGAAAACTTCCTAAGCTCCTATCAGGCCAGAACTAAGTTACTGCCTCTTATACCATCTTAAATTTGGTAATGAGTGATTTTCATTCTGTCCTAATTAAAAACAAAATAAAAAAAGAGACTGCTAAAGGGGTAATAGATTGCACTTCAGCAGTGATACAGCAACAAACTAAGTTTCCTTCAAAAATTCAGTGCTTATAGTTCTTTTCCAAAGATAATAACTTAGGATCACATTGGAAAGATAAATGCAAGGAGAAAGAAAAGTTAGTGTTCCCTAGTTGTTCTGAACTAAGTTTTTTTTTTTTTTTTTTAAGTGTAGAGACTGTTAGAAAGCTTTGCTTGCAGATAACACACTGCTTACTTCAGTTAGTGTAAGTGGGATAGAATCAGTCATAAAGTCAGTTAACTGGAGCAAAAGAGAGTGTTCCAATTATTACAATAAAGTAGGCTAAAAAGAGTTTAACTGAAGCCTGTTGTGGGAAATATTTTTGATTACTTTTACAGCTCCTCCTAAGCAACAGAAGGTATTGTGCATCTTTTTCAAGTCAAAGCAACTATTCCTTGGTGGTTGCAGCTGCGCACAAGGAGGGGCAGAGAAAGCGAAGTTCAGGCTTTTCCATACAATTCGGGCTTTTTTCCTCTAAACCATTATAATCTGGGACAAGGAGTTCTGCCTGTTGTAAGTGACCAGCAGAAGGGGTGTTTGTAACTCAGGCCTGTGAGAATTCTCTTTCTGTTCAATAGTTGTCTCAGTTGTTCATCAGGTACGGTCAGTCCTGCAATTAATTAACAGAACACCAGTGTTGGTAAACGCTGTTGTTTGGGGGCTTCTCCTTGTTATTTCTTGATTCTATTAGAAGGTATGACTAGTATGTTGTCCTCACGCTGTATGGAAACAGGGTTTGGGGAACACAGCAGTCTGCTTGGCTGTGTCTCAGAACAAGTCACGAATGGCACAACAGCATGACCCAAAGCAGTTCTGATCAACTTGGGTAATCCATATTGCTACGGTTGGCTATTACCGTAGTAAATACGTCATCAACTACTAGTAAAAACATCAACTTGTTAGTTGATGGTTGGACTTTATGATCTTAGAGGTCTTTTCCAACCTTAATGATTCTATGATTCTATGATTCTAAATATAGTATTAAATAAATCAGGATAATGCAGGTGTTGGTGGCAAGATTACTGCTGGTTCTGTTAAAATTCTTAGAGCTGGCTGATGTACCACCAGGCCTGGGCCGATACTTGGTGTAGTACTTTGCCAGGTGCTCTGTGCCACTATCACTAATAACATACTTCATATAATAACTTCAACATGCAAGAAATCTTTGTTAGATCAAGGTGTTACTGCAAGTGGCTTGTGCTGAACAGAAAATCAGAACTGATTAACTGCTGGAACCATTAGTGTACTGAAATCAGTATTAGGTTATCAGCTGATCACCATGCTGGAGGACAAACACCAGAGGATGACAGAAAATTAAGTTTTAGAATATGATCTAGTTATTAGTATGGGTAGCACAGTGGCACCTCTAATGCTTTTTAGCTGAGGGACACGTCCACCTACCCACTACAGACAGCAGAGGGTAGCTGCCCATGAGCACATGAGCTCTCCGAGTGTTTCTGTTTAGCTGTGATTGATTGAGGGAAACTTTAAGGGAGTTCTTAGTTAAAGTTGTTCAAAGAAGGCTCTGAAAAATCAGTGTCAGCACAGCAAGCAGCAGGAGTACAGGCAGAAAGGGACCTCCTTCTGCCATCAAAGAGAGCTTAAGTTCAGTACATCTCAAGAAACCCTACTCTTAGTGTACACAAGCATTCCCTCTTAACTAACTCAAGGTGCATCCTTCTGGTTAAAAGTTGTAATAACTGTAGAGATAAAACAAGGAAAGGAATAGGATCTTCACTTTTTTAAATAATGTACCTCAATTGAAGTGATTCGTTACAGTTATCCTACACTGTTTTCTGTTGAAGCTGCTTAATATACCATTAAACACAACTGAAGTTGCTGGGTTTAACCCGAGTGCTGTGAAAATCCTTCATGCCTTCTCAGGCTACAGGATCTGATTAGAACAGCAGCACCTCTGACAGGTCACTGGAAGAGCTGCTATCTTCTATGTGCCCCTCTCTTTCTCATTCAAGGCATGTAACACGCACAGGAGTTCAGCTGGTTTCAGCGGACTCTAACAGTGCTCAGGGCCAGACTCAACTCAGATCAACACCAGCAGAGGTCAGCTGCACCTGCTCACCCTTTCCTCTGGGCAACCACAAACACAGCAGCACTAACAAAAAAAACACACACTGTCCAAAGGGTTTCTTTTATGACTTACAAGAGGAAGCAGCACTGGAATTTCCAGTAGGTTGTTGATAACATTTTTGCTTTTATTGTCGATTTGAGAATTTCAGTGTGACTTTAGTTGGATACTAGAGCTATTAGGCTTACCCGTACCTAATGCACATTATGTGCTTAAAAAATAACATGGCTTTAAAAGGTGGAAGAGTAAAGTAATTTTGAAAATAAAATAGTTTATAGCACTAAAGAGTCACAGTGCAATCAATGGTTTAATCAAACAACTACATTATATATATAATAAAGAACATAAATATTCAGTAAATTCACTACAACATGAAAATAAAAGCTTCACATTCTCCCACGCTTTTTAAAGAACTGGGGACAAAGTGACAGACAGCTCCTAGACAGACTGCTCAGCTTCACAAACACCTCTCTTGCTTAAGGGACTGGACATTACCTTAGCTATCACAATGGGAAGGAAGATATGCTGCAACTAATCTAGAAGTTTCCCCATAAATTTTAAAGCATTTATAATCACCACTCCCCCACCCCCCAGATTATATTTAGTGGACATGCACTACTAGTCTATACAATGCAACATTTCACCAGAAAGTCATGAATAACGTATTATTTCCTTAAAACCTGCCCCCTCTGTGTTCTGGGGCCTGAAAACTTCTGTTTCATGTCACAAAAAACCAAGTCTTTCCAGTAAGAGAAAATAATTAAGTTACTCAAAGAAGCCTGTGCAGTTTTCACATTGGGATAAAGCTGATCTGAAACAGCAATCGGAATGGACATGTATTTACGAGTGCTAGGCTTGAAAGACAGAAGCGATGGAAGGGTACTTCCTTCCCAAGAGAATCTCCAAGCGTCTGAATATTTATGTACCACATGCCAGAAACAGTCTAGCTATAGGCAAGACAAAGAAGGAACAATACCGTATGGTTTAAAGTATATTAATTCTCACCTATCATAGCAACTTTTTTTGCTTCTAGCTTCAGGTCCAAACGGGTGAAGGCTTCATCAGCAAGTCTTACAGCAAAGGGAATCTCACAGTAACATCATTTCTCTTAAGACAGAATGCTACTAGGTAAAGCAACCCCCATTAAGTGACAGCAAGGTCCAGAGCGAGGGAAGAGGAGTTTAACATGCAAATGAACGGTAGCTACGGGACTTACACAACAGCCTACTGCCAAGTTTTAAAACTTGAACCTAAATTTAAGACACTAAATGGTAAACTTTGTCAAGTACTAAAATTGTCTTCCAAAGTGCTAAGCCACATTGTTAAAGCTATGGCAAAGAAAAAAAAAAATTTCAAGCAGCTTACGGTTGAAGTCCTCCCTACTCAAACTGAAGCCTGGATAAGCTCACAGCTGGGGCGGGGCATGAATTCCATAAAGCAAAGCCTTTTAATGTTGCATTATGTCCATGTGCTGGAATTTCGGGGATGTGCTTTAAAGAAAAAGTTTAAGACAGTTCTGTGCAGAAAGTTTCACACATTCACAACAAAAATCTGTTATTATAGGGAACAGAGTAGGGCTGTAAACCTTCCAGAATATTTTGTTCAATTAAGCTTGTAAGGACAGGATAACGCTACAACGGGGTCCAGATAGGAAGCTGCAGTGTGCATCAAGATTGGCATGTTCTACATGGGGAAGAGTTATGGGTTTGGGTTGTCTGGGGGTTTTTTTGACTGAAATATTTGTTAAAAAGTAAACCAATCTCATGAATCACCTTGCACTGAAGTATTAAGCCCAGTAAACAGCAAGGTTTTAAAGTGTCAGTTTTCTCACTACAGCTCTTATTTGTTCACAAGAAAATAACTAATAAATCCTTTCTAGGGAATCAGATCACCTCTAGCTGCAAGACTACCAGAAATCAATTCTCTAACAATCTTTTATATGGATAACCGTTAGCAAATTACCACATTTAACACATTCCTTGGCATATGTTACTATTGAATAGACTTACTTAGCCATCCAATGCTCAATACTTCACAGAGGCTACTGTAACTGTGTCAAATGTATTAGAAATCCAGATTTACCTGGACAAAATTAAGACATTCCAAACCGGAACACTCGTTCAGTTATCATGCATTAGGAACACAAAAGCATGTCAAACACTGGAATGCACTGGAGAAGGTCATTTAGTCTCCTAGGGAAAAACCAAAAACCCAAAACAAAGACTAAATTAAATACAACCCAGAATACTGTCTAATCATGTTAATAAGTATACTGAGAGAGCCTGAAGGCATCACATGTATTGTCCATGAAGATAATGGTGGTGCCTTCTTTTAATATTAAAGAAGTCATAGCTATAAAAAGAGTTAGTCCCATCTCAGTTTTCCAGCACAGCTTATTTATGTTCCTTTGTTGGCGCATAGTACAGTTCCATGGGTTTGTTCACTTTCCAGTACTTCTCACTGACCAGCTCCAAGGAAAATGACCCATTTAATACCTAGAAGAGAACACCAAAACGGAAATGAAATCTGACGGCTTGCATGGGTAGTACTGTAGCAACAGACAAGCACTTAAATCAGAGGAATGTGCCGACTTAAAGGAGTCACTGATAATGTGGAACAAGATGTTAGCTAACCACTCAGCATCCAAAAGCAACAATGCAAGCTATTCTGAACTCCTGCCGATCACACTAAAACAGCACCGAAAAACACTTTTGCAAAGTGAATATAGTTGTAAATAAAGTGAACTTGAGTTTTTCTCTTTCCTCTCTCTGTAAACAGAGGGAGCAGCAGATGTGTATTTACACCAGAAGCATCTCTGCTTTTGTCTAAGGGACAATCAGCAGTCATGTTTGAAAGCTGTTTGAACTAGACTCTTATTGCAAAGCATCTGCCTATCCCTTAACCAGAAGACTTATTTTATTCAGATAAATACCCAAGTCTAAGATCAGGCTCAGAGTTCAATCTAATTGTGATATTGCCTTGTTGTTGTATCTGTATATTCTGAAGTCAGCAACCGAGAGGAGGGATTCTTTCCTAAGTGTACTCACAGCTGTTTCGTAGCAGAATAGCAGAAGCCTACACGGAAGTGGAGAAATGCTACCTTATAATACACACTTCCTGGTGCTAGAGCTATCTGCTCTTGAAACAAGATTCTCAGATGAAGTAATATTTTTCCTCTTCAATTTTAACTGTAAAATAATGGCATAAGTCAGCTAGTAGTTGCTAGCATCACTGGATTTTTCCCAAGTAATTTATATGCCTCCTTTTCTACTAACCAAGCTTTTGCTGTATACATTTCCCACAAAGGAATTGATCTGCTTCTAAATAAACAGTGCTATGGTGCTATGAATTTTATCCCTAAGTCAACTCAGGAAGAGTCCAGCTGAGTGGATTTTAACCAAATCTGTATCAAAGATGCATTGATATTCAGTTTTACTCTTAGGCAGAAGTTCTACTTACAGTGAACTGCCCATTAGCAGTAGCAATGTAAATGGTATACTGCTTCTCACTGGCCGTGTCGAGGTTCATCTGGTTTGATTCTCCTTTGCTACGAAGCTCCTCCAAAGCCAATCTCACAGCTAGGTACTTGGACAAGTGATCAACGGTGGCATTGCCTGAGGTCTTGATGTATCTGTGACAACAGCCACAATCAAAGACATCTGAGTTGCAGGTATGGGAAAAAGACATCTACAACACCCCCAAACATTAAGCATCAAGTGTGAAAAGGCCTTTAAAGACAGTTCACAAACAAGAATATTAATTGCTTTCACCCAAGGCATGCAAGCAGCTTAACAAATTATATCGTTCCGAAGTGCCCTTACATCTTTTTGGCAGTTCTCCCACAGGCCCTCCTGCTTTTTGTAGAGAAAAGACAGCACTGCCCTGTCATCTGCTCAAAATGAAAAACCTAATAACAGGTTTTGTCGAGGCGTTTTGAGAACTACTCACGACTGCTGAAATTGGAGCATAGATACAGTCTGAAGTGCCTGGACAGAAAGCTGTAAGCTGCGAGAGGTATACAAGTGACACTCTCTGCACCTCGTTAAAGTTACTCTTCCTTATTGTCTCACTATCTGTTCTCACTTTAATTCTTCACACAAGAATTAAAGGCTGACACAAATGCTGCAGAGGCCTTTCCCAGAAGCTTAGCTTTCTCTTTGCCTTTCAGAACAACCCCCAGAACTCCCCTGCAATTCCGAACAAAAAAGAAAAGCTGGCTGAAACTTATAATATATTTATAGGCACTACAGAGGGATGTCTCATCAGGAGAGAAAGCCAGGAAGAGGTCTAAGGAAACGCCACGAGACTGCTCTTTGGCTGTGATACAAAATTCGCAGTCTGTGCTTGGACTGGATCACAAAAAAAATGCCAGGAAAAGCTTCCAGCCTACAAATCCCGTTGACACAAAGCTGCTCCGAAAACGGCTGACGCTTATGCAAGGTTTGTTTATTCCCAAAGAATCTTATTATAAGCAGAAAGGGGCTGGTATTATACCATCATCCCAGTACCTACTGTGAACTGCAATGCTAGAAACCCTTAAAAACATCTTTATTTGTGATCAAAGGCTTAAAACAGATTGTTACTGTATTCTTGATAATAGTTGAGCGGTACCATCTACCTGACTTAGAATGGAAAGAGGGAAAGAATGCATATGGTTAAACAGGATGTGGTATGACCGAAGTAAATTGATTTCAAAAGGCCCCAAGGAGCGATAGAAAACAAAAGCAACAGAAAATAACAGCAGAATACATGAAGAGGAATAGAAGACATTTACCTCGTCTGTGCACTGTCATCATTCTCCATGAGGGTTGGATGAGGCCTAAAGACTAATTCGATTTCACTAGCACCATCCATTACGGGGTCTATTGCCACAGTTGTGTTGTTATTGTCCAGTTCTAGCCCGGAATCATCTGATGTTTTGGTCCTCTTATTACTAGGCCCTGCTTCCTGATTGCTGTGTGTTGAGGCATTGCTACAGTGTGAACTGTCACCGTTATCTTCTGCTCCACTGCCATTCTCAATCTGTTGTTTCTTGCCCCTCTGTAGCCTGATCAGAAATAGGTAGAAATAAATGCTAATCCACATTCAGAATTCACCCAATGTACAGGCCCACAATGCTTGTACAATTCCTCCCTCTCCCAGTCTCTGTCACGCCAGAAGTCAGACATATGCACACACAAGCACTAGACGTTTCAGAGATATTTAAAGTTAAAAAAAAAAAATTCATTCTTTCTTATCATAAGATACTCATAGGCAAGACTATGGATTTTTTTCCTATCCCTCAAACACCGTTTAGACATGTTTTAAGATAATTTTTAACTTCATACAGTTATTTTTATTTTTCAGGCAATTTCAAACTGTTATTTTCATCTAAATATGAATCCACATGTGATTAAAAATATAAATCACGCCATGCTTCACCACAACATAAAGTTTGGTGCCTCTTTCCCAGCTGGCTCTCTTAGATTTAAATGCACACCCAAAATTTCAATACTGTGTAAACACCATATATTCCAGCCTTACAAATTAAGTCGCAATTAAAACCTAAGTTCTAGCATTATGTGCATTTATGTGCATGTAATGGTAATATGTTGGTGCGGGATTCATTGTATTACAGTTTATTATCTAAGACATGATAGCCATAATTTGGTAACACTAAGCTGAAATCTGCTGTCTACATCAGGCTGCCACAGAAGTTCCAGGGAGTGATACAAAGGTTACTATTAGTAGACAAAAGGTTAAAAATTATTTTGCCAAAGGTTAAAAATTATTTTGGCAGACTTCAGAGGAGAGAAGAGGAATCTCAAGCTATACAGGGAGTGAGGACAGATGGTGTATTTTTAGTGTTAAGGCAAACAAGGTTACACGTGGGCAAATTACGTGGATTACATACCTGTTCATAGCCTGAATCTTTAATCCTTCCTCAATGCTGTGACTTAAAGCTTGCTGGTTATTGTGCTTGCTGATTCTTGCTAGCACTCTCTCCTGATGAGCTTCATATTCGTCTCGGCTTGGATAAATTTTACTGATGAGAGCATCAAAATTGGGATCTGGTCTCAGTGATCTTTTTGAAACTAGCTTTTTACGACACGTGGGACATTCTTTGTTGCTGGACATGAACAAAAAGGGAGAAAACAATACTAACTCTCTGGCAATAACACAAGTCTGCCCTAATGCTGCAATTCTTAGTCAAAGTGCTCACCAAGACTCAATATTTATAGTAGATCTGGAATGAGGCTTCTATCTTTTGACAGATCAGGTAGTTCCAGATATTTAAACAAAAACCCCAAACATATATCTCCCTGCTTCATTTTTTTTTTTTAAAGTATGTTTGAGCAAACTGTATTTAGACTGAAGAGTTCAAAAGTTCCACTCTGCAAAATGGTTCTTCCCTTAACCCTCTGGATGGATTTTCACCTAGAAAAAAAAAAATGCATGTCTAGCGGGAATTATATTAAGGCATAGTCTTCCTAGCACTTGCAGGACAATTAAAGCACTAATTACTGGGAAAACTAAAACAGTCTTGTCCTTCCTACCATTTTGTTCTCATTTAACTAAAATGTCAGGTTCACACAATTTTTTTCCTGTTAGAGGAAGAGGCCTCAATAGCTGAAACACTGGCATCTTTAGTACTGATGCTTTTCTTGTTTCCCTCTAATGTATTTTTGCTAATTACTCATCAGAATTTACACTGGCACAGCAAATTAAGTGGGACCTCTGAACACAGGTAATTGCCATTATCAGAATAGATACATCATTCACTTAATTGCTGTTGGTCACCTCAGAATTCTATTGCTTTTAGGAAAATATGAACTTGTAACTGAAGAATATAAGAAAAATTATTTGTACTTTAGCATAGGCTGTTTCAGTAGCGAAGCTTGGAAGCAGGACTACTGCTGAAAGGCCACACAATTTGCAATTTATCATTAGGAAAAGGAAGAATAAGGGAAATGAGACTGATTTTTGTAAGTAATGTAGCATATTTTTGGTTTGCTGCTACTGGATTGAAAAAAAAAAAAAAAGGAAAAAAAGGGGCGGGGGGGAGAGAGAAAGGAGGTTTTCAACTCCTTGCAAGAAACAAAGTTACGGGATGATTTTTCATATGAGGAAAAAACTAGATCTGGTCTGCCACAGATGGCTGAACACACAATAATGAAATATGAAAGGTGTGCTACACATTCAGAAACTTGTAGTGCACAGGCACGTAATTGTTCCACATCAACACCCAGCACGTAAAGGATTTCCTTGATCACATTTTCATCTTAAGTGAAATCCCTTTTCCCCGTAATAATATTTACATACCCACTCCTGAGGGCTGTAATGATACAGTCAGCACAGAAGCGATGCAAACATTCTTTTGTCGTCATGGTGTTTTTTAACATATCCAAACAGATGGGACACATCAGTTCACTGTGCAGGCTCCTGGGTGACACCACTATTTCCAAGCCATCGGTGATTGCTTCCTAGCGTAAAATAAATAGAAGTTCTTTAATGGAATTTAGTAACTTCCTCACAGAGATTGCATGTTTTACTATTCCTTTAAAGAGAAACACAGCAAAAAGACAAAACACATACACAACCACATCAACCACACACACACACGCACACACACACACACACTGCTAAAGTAAGGAAAAAAGAAATAAAGATCAAACAGTTTATTTTTCTAATATTATAAGACAGGTTTTGTTTTGGGAGGATTTTTTTTAACATATACTATCATTTAAAACAGGCAGTTAACACTCCTAAAGGAAAAAGAAAATCTTAAAACATCCAGCTTCACGTTCTAAAAAGTATAAAAAAAAGCCTTGCCATAAAGGCCAGCTCTTTAACACGTATTACCTGAGGCGTTCTTTGCAATTCGTACAAACTGAGCTCCCATGTTTTGCTTAAAGGTTGTGTTCCATTTGTCTGCACAGCTTGAGACATGGCTGGGAAGAAAAAGAGAAACAAGTTGCACACTCACGTACATCTGGCTACAGGAGCCAGCTCCCTCTCCCGAGCAGGCTTCTCTGACGATTGCAGAGTCCCCTGGTCCATACAGACACAGCGGTCTCTGCGCCAACAAAGCAGAAGTACAGGGGGAACCCTTGTTCATCCAAGTACCAGGCTCCACTGTGTTACACATGAATAATCCCACGCACTGTACCACTCCAGAAAAATTGAGGGAGTCAGTCAGCCATGAACACTTCGCAAAAATCAATTAAGGTTGTTAAACAAAAGTGACATAGAACTGCAGGCCATAAAACTTCAGCTGTGTGGTGCGAAAGCTGTAAATGCCACCTGATGCGGAAAACATTCATAAAACATCCACTTACAAACGTGCATACGCATCAAGTAGGGTCTACTTCCTAACCAAGTGGAAGGTCAAAATTATACACGCGCACAGAAAACTAGCTACACATGTTCACTGGAAGTATGCTGTAATGCCTTTCTTTTTCCTCCTAAAAAATATATCACTAGGGTTTTCCAATCAGAAGTTCAGAGAATACTGAAAGATCAAGTAAAACCTAGTCACTGGGTAATTTCAACCGAGGTCCGGTTTTCCTGTGCAATCCCACTGGCCTTCAGTGGATGTGCACCTCATTTGCAATGATGGGGGCAGGAAGTCAGAAGTTTTTAAGTTTCAGAAACCCATTATCAGGGTTTTGCTCATTTTTTGTATCCGTAGTGGTAGACAGGATTCCTGGAAATGGACGGGGCTAAAAATAACTGCACTCAACAGACAACTGATACACTCCACAACCACTGCTGCAGAATTTGCTTACAGGCAAAGGCATGCATCANGAAAAAAAAAAAAAAGAAAAAACCCACACAGAGAAACTGTAGTGCTTTCCCATCAAAATTTTGGGATTATTGTATGAGATGAGGCAAAGCTACTACACATGGCCACTGCAGACATGTGAAAGAAAGTCAGTTCAAAACAACAGAAGAAAATTATGTTCCTGAACAGAAAATATTTTCACACTGAGGGAGAGGGAGCAATCCTCCCCATCTCTCCAAAAATGCCTGCCTTGAAGCAGGAAAACTTATCCCAGACTGTGTGGTATATTTAAAAAAAAAGAAATGTAACCATGTAAGAGGCAAGATTGCAGTTGCAGACATTTCTACCAGGTGAAAAAAGCAGAAGTGCTTTCTTCCTTTCTTTTATAACTTTTTTTAAAATCTAGGTTTGTATTTCCAGACCCTTCAAATCAGCAGCCAAATGCAGATTCTATTGGCATCTACCAGGTACATTATAATCCAGTTTGCAATTCATCAAGTTCTATATGAAAAGGGTCAACCTCTCTGGAGAACAAGGTTACTTTATAAGCTTTAATTAGTTGTTGCGGGAAAAGCGAGAGAAGCAGAGCAGCAAAGATTATTATATCTACTTTTATCCAGGCACAGAACCTAGAGTTTTCCCACCTTATGAAAAAAGGAGGGGGGAGGGACAGGGGATGACACCAGCCTGACATGAAGTAGCCATGTCCACTATTATGTCTAATATGTAACAAGGGTCTGAAGAGGCGTCAAAAGAAATAATTAGGATATGACAGACCATCAACTCCAATTTTTACTATATAAATATTGTGCCCTAAAAATACAGTTTACTTGTGACAAGAGACATGTTCCCCTGTGTGGATCAGAAAAGTAAGATGTCCAGTTAGGACCTCACCTCCCCATTAAAAGCGATAAGCCACCACCACCACCCAGCTGCAGACTGTCAGCTCCCAGTCTGGCCAAGCATTGGACTGTCCTTTCAGGATTCTGGACATTTTATTTAAATTATTCAGAGGTATGAATTTAGTGATGGTATTAAGTGACACATCTCAGCAAAGAAGCAATGTTGGAAAGAAATAGTATTTTTCCGTGTTTGAATTTTCACTATTATTTAAGGTAATACCAGGCATACAGGAAGTCAAGTCCTTTGGGGTAAGGATTTTTGTTATGTGTTGTTGCCAGTCGGTTGTTCTAACAGAGGACCAACATTATTATTCTGTGTTTGCACTGGATACTACTCAAGTCCTTTTAAAGCTGACACATTTAATTGACTATCACTTCAACTACTGAGAGAAATTTGTGAAGCTGCTAATCATTCACAACCTTCCCAAAATCTGCTGAAGCACACCAGTCAGACTGCAGCAGATTAAGAAGTCCTAGGAAAACTAGCCTCTCTTAACCGAAAAGCCTGCTCCCGACATTACTGTGATGGAGCTGCATAAAGAGCTCATCTAAGCGGCCCCATAATCACAGAACCACAGAATGGTAGGGGTTGGAAGGGACCTCTGGAGATCACCTTGTCCAACCACCCTGCTCGAGCAGGTTCACCTAGAGCAGGGTACACAGGACTGCGTCCAGGCAGGTTTTGAATATTTCCAGAGAAGGAGACTCCACAACCTCTCTGGGCAGCCTGTTCCAGTGCTCTGTCACCCTCACAGTAAAGAAGTTTTTTCTCATATTCAGGTGGAACTTCCTGTGTTCCAATTTGTGCCCATCGCCCCTTGTCCTCTCATTGGGCACCACTGAGAAGAGTCTGGCCCCATCCTCTTGACACCCACCCTTCAGATATTTGTAAGCACTCATAAGATCCCCCCTCAGTCTTCTCTTCTCCAGGCTAAACAAACCCAGGTCTCTCAGCCTTTCCTCATAAGAGAGGTGCTCCAGTCCCCTGATCATCTTTGTGGCTCTCCGCTGGACTTGCTGCAGCAGTTCCCTGTCCTTGAACTGGGGAGCCCAGAACTGGACACAGTACTCCAGATGTGGCCTCACTAGGGCAGAGGATAACCTCCCTCGACCTGCTGGCCACACTCCTTTTTATGCACGCCAGGGTACCATTGGCCTTCTTGGCCACCAGGGCACAGTGCTGGCTCATGGTCAACTTGCTGTCCACCAGCACTCCCAGGTCCTTCTCAGCAGAGATAAAGAGATCATCACATGCACAAGTAATATCTTGCCTAAACTTGCATGCTTACACTTGCTAACACAGAATGACAGCTCTCCAGGTGCCAGACCATCAGCAAATCTATCAGTCCGGAGAACAAGTGTATTAACACTATCATTTATGTTGCAGCCTTGCCTACAAGCCTGAGGCTACACTGCAGAAGACACAGTACAAGTGTCATGATAAATAACTGACCAGCTTTATTCTAAAAGCTTCTAAACTGAGATGCCAAGTGCTTCATTCCCACCCTAAGGTCTGCACTGATAGCACTTTCAAATTTTAAGAGGAAAAACACTGGCCTTAAAGCTAGCTGAAAGCTGGAGAGATCCACATAGTCCACTTTATCACTAGCAAACACCTCTTCTGCCTCTGGTACGTATGAAGTCAAAATCTGAGGAACAGTAGGAACATGGTCAATTCAAACATTCTTAAAAGTCACGCCCCCCCCAGTCAACCACACAAAAAAAAAAAAAAAAAAAAAAAAAAAAAAAAAATCACATTACACTGCACGGAGTCTTTCATCTGCTTGATGATCAATAAAAGAGCCTCCTTAGCTTTTTCCCTGTTCCCCTACAGTTTCCAGATCTGTATTAGGCCTGAAAAATGCACGTGAATTAGGCTTCTCTTCCTCATGACATTGTTGGACATCGGATTGGATTATGTTTCTTCACACTGCTGAAATCTAATACAGCAACATCAACAGCTGGCACCAGTATCAAAGATCAAACTCCACAATCAAGAGAGGCATTTTGACCTAAAATTGCACTGACCACATAATAGCCACCAACTATCAACTAGCAGTCTCAAAATCATAACCAGTAAACCACCTCTTTAGATGTTCTCATCAATGACTGATCTTCTCCATTCGCTTGGGGAACAGAGGTAGGAAAAACCTCTACAGTTAGCTAACTCTCAAGTCAAGCTTTACAACTAAGCAGGAGGAGATTGCACTGGCCCCTTGCTCTCAGGTTTAACAGCAAATAGTTAGGCAACTATACCAACATCTGTTTTAAGCAAGCAAGTACTCTTTAGAGGCAGTCATTTTCAAAGCACATCCCAAACAACACTGCTTAGTTCATTTTCAGCTGTCCTTTAATCTGTTGCTCTCCAGTAGAAAAACCCCTAATGAGCAAGACATGAGTGGACTGGACTCCACCACTCTCTCTGTTCTTGTGCTGGCCGTGGAGCTGAATTGCTGTGGACAGACCATCTCCAGCTCTCCTTGCCTGGCATGAAGGTGAATCCAACAGAAGGGCTTTTTCTAGCTGTTCTGACAGTGCCAAAACATTCACAGCCTGCAAAAATAATACAGCGATTACTCCTTAGTTCAGTTTCTTTTAAGACTGTCCACCACTACTAGAATTGAAGCAGGCATCCGCTAAAAGAAATCCTGAATGGTGCAGGCCAGACTAGCTGATCCTTTCTAAAGCTACAAAATTAGGAAAAGTCTTTCAGGAGCCAAACAAAGATTTTTTTCTGTTGTTGACACTTTGTTCAGAGTTAAAAATATAAAGTGGAAAGTTTCTAGACAGAAGGAACAACAGACTTTTTATTAACTACTACTGGCAAGGGGAGAGAAGATACAGAATAAATAGGTGAGGTTTTGACCTCACATTTATTCTTCAGTCTTGAAATTCATTCCACTGAAATCTCACATTCTTAAGTTCAATCTTCACTGACATAGTTCACTATTCCTCTGCATCCCTTTTGGCATTTTTTTTTTTTTTTAAAAAAGTCTTACATAACAATTTTCTCATGCTCATTTTTGCAACTCAAAATATGAAGCAGATTTCATCACAACAATATCTACTTAAGTTTTCAGCTATTCAACATTTCAGATCTTCTCCACTTTATAAATTAAGAAGATGAGATCTCTTCTTCACAAGTCGCAGGTTTTAGCATGGGGAACAATATGAAGTCAGATACACCCTGTGAGCTTTTTCATCATTAAGTTTTTGAAAGAACTTCTAACACATCACGACTTTATACTTTTTATCACTTTTTACCTTTATGACTTGTCTATACCCTCTGGATATAAGAGGAAAGCAACCAGTCACACAACAACTGGGTGATATGAAGGGGAGAAGCCACATTCCTGGAGGCAGATCAAACATCTTTCTCCCGGAGCCACTAACAAGTACTAGTTGTGATCTATGCTATAGCCAGAGGGCCACTCTTGTCAGTCATTAAAAAAAAAAAAAAATCCTAACGAATATTATAAGGACACCTGCAATCCTTCAGACTGACTCAATCCTCAAGTACAGTAAAACTCTTAAGCACAAACTTTGTAATTACAGAGTATGCACATCTGTCACTATCAAAGCAAGAGCTGACTGATGTAACCAAAAGAACGCATTACAAATCTGAGAACCAGAAATGCTACGAATCTCTTCAGGTTTGATTCCTTGTCACTCCCCAGTTCCAAACAGCATCTGAAAAAAGGGAAATGAGCTAACATTTAGTATTTAGTCATAAAACTTGCCTAGTTGCTTCGTGTCTTTTATAGAAGAAAACTGGAAGATGAAAGAGGGAGATTGCTAAAGATTATCAGAACGTGTCAATTTTTATTTCTTTGTACCCAGCATGTTTCTCAGTTCTCCACATTGCCAGAACATTAAAAACAACAGAAAACAAAACCCACTTGTGATGTTCTTCAGGAGCTTCGGAAACTTTTAATCAATTTTATATAACCAAACTTCATCCACAAGTTGAATAGCTCCCTAACTAGAGCTGGGAGATGAGCTTGCCGGCTTCAGTAAAAAGCACTGCATCACTTCATTTGAAAGACTTGCTATTTAAGCCTGATTTCCTTGGAAAACAGGGCTTACGCAATCTTGCTCTTTGCGCTCATCCCTCTGTAGACTATTTTCCAAAACAAATTTGAAGACAAATGGCTGTCATTTAAAAACATAACAACAAAGTAAGTCTTGTTGCTGAAGAGCTGGAAAACGGGCAGACGGTTATAGGAAAAAAATCACAGTTTGAAAGACCCTATCAGAAAAGCCCCTCTGATCTCCTGCCTGCTTACTGACCGGGGAATTTATGCTGGAGAGTCCGTCCAACGTGCTTAGAAAAAACTCCAGCAGAGCAACATCCACACTTGCCACATACCACATCCGCTTTACAAGCTTTTATACTGAAATACGCTTAATTATTTGCTCAAATAAAGTCGTAAGTCACAGTAGGTCAGGCATTCAGGCACCCCATTCCTGAACCTGTCCAGTAAAAATAAAATCCAACTGGCAACAAGTACACCTCAGACCACTCAGAGCTGCAGGCAGACAAGCTGTTCTGGCTACAAGGCAGCCAAAGGAAGAGCTCAGCAGCAGCATGTCCTGCTCCTGCTCTTCCCTACTTTACCTTTTCAGAGGTTTACCACCCTTAGATTCACCAACGTATAATCGCTCCTTAGTCTTCTTTCTCAAAATCTGTCATTCATTAAAATTTTAGATTTCCTTAGCTCTAGCTTGGAACTAACCTTGGTGGTGGTCCTGCTTTAACCAGGGAGCGGGCAACATTCTACTGGATGACATCCAAAGACCCCCCACAACCTGAATTATTCTCTGAAACACTTTGCAGTGCCTATTTTAGCCCAGGCAAAGGCTAAAGAGCAACTGCATGCATGGTTGTGTCAGCACACCTTGAGATCAGAGAAAGGGTGGAATGGTACCAAGCAGCTGGAAGAAATAACCCACAAACCCAGCTCAGGTGTGGCCATAACCATACCAGCTGCTATTTAACACAAAACAGTGTACTGATCTCTGATACTTTCATGAAAAAAACAGTTTTGAGGAAAAAAAAAAAATGCATCAGGCTCTTTAAAAAAAAATAATACACACATTTTTAAACAGTATTAAATCCTCAGAAATCAACTGATTTTTGTTCCAAGTTTTAAAAGGTAAATATTTAGACTTAAAACAGTAAGAGAGTTAGACCTCTATTTGGTATGCCAAGTTCAACAGCACCTTCAACCATTCCAATTTTTTTTTCCAAAGGATTAGTTCTTTTAAAAACAGGTATGATAGTGCAAGTACTTTGGGAGCTTAACAGGACTACATTTTTACGTTTTATTCTCTCTGATACTGTACCTAGTATTAGGGACAAATTGCACGTTTTGACAAAGTATTCAATTCAATCATTAATTTCAATTTATTCAATTAAAGCATTCTGAAATTTAAGTTTTTTCTGCTTTTACTTTCTGGCTAAGAGCTTGATTTGAAAAAAACAATTTCTGGAAAGACATTATTTGAAGGAATTAATCTTCACTGCAGTTCACTGGCAGCTCAGATTGCTTTACATTCGGTTGTAATCTAGGACAACTGGTACTAGATTACAATCTAGTACTTTAGTATTCATTCTTTTCTGAATTTTTTTCATCTCTGGATCTCAAAATCCCTGGGAGACAGCCGAATCAGGTTCTGGCCTGGAGCTCATTTTGTTCCCAGCTCTGAAATTAACTGCTCAATGATCCTGAACAAGTATGTCACTGCATTTGTCTGTGCCTGCCTTCCTCTTCTGCTTGTTTACTCATATTGCCACCACTCTTCAAACTGCCTCTCGCTACATTTACATTGCACTCACCATAATTATATACGGATCTCAAAAGGGGATAAGCTCAAGAGGGGAATGTCTTACTGAAGTGTTTTTAGTTCATTCAGCTATCAGTCCTTGCCCTCCCAATACCAAATTCAATGTCACAACATCCCTTACTGGGAAGGTTTTCACTTCTTTGTATTTGCAAATCGAATTCAATATTATATTAGCCATGTGTACAGTCATCTTCTCTTGACACAATCAGTCATGATCTACGCTAACGACAAATTCAAGCTCATCAGTTCATGTTCAGAGTTGTAATCGAAACACAGTGCCTCTGCAGTGCAGCTCACCTCCAATGTGCAAGGTTCAAGTTGTCAGTCTTGCAGACATCTAAGAAATAAGATATGATTTTGTATCCATCATAATCTCTTACAATCGTTAAAACCCCATTAAGAATCTTTAGGAGCTAGTGCTGCAGACTCATACCATGAGCCAGACATAAAGCAACAATTCCATAAACTACCAAAAACAAAATGAGGAAGTATTTGTCATGACAAAAGGCACACAGACAGACAGAACAAACTGTTACGTGTTGAACAGTATAATTCACAGGGGAAACTAATGCTATACTGAAAGCATAAGCCATAGCAAAAGGATCACTAATAAAAGGTCAATTCAGAGAGGTTGTGGGATCTCCACTCTTGGAGACGGTCAAACTCGACTGGATGTGGTCATGAACAACCTGATTTAATCGGCCCTGCTTTACCAGGAGGTTGTACTAGCTGATCTCTGGAGGTCTCTTCCAACCCAAGTTATTCTAATTATGGGGGTATCCCACTGTCAGAGAAATTTATACTTAGGTTTGCTGAATAGAAAGTGACACAGCCAAGAAAAGCCAATGGCAACTAACACTAATCAGGCAATAAAGCATTGCCATAACAAAAAGCTGAAGAAACCCGAACAGGACATTCCCCTACGTCACACCTGCATACACACACCTTTTACAATCTATGTGGCTGAATATCATTATATTAACATCCTCCTTACCCAGAAATGAAACATCAGAAGGCTTTTTTGGGACTACAGTGACCACTAGCTTTATACAAAGTAGAATCCATTTGTTTGAACTGTGTGAAAACAGCAACAAGGGAACTGGGCCTTCAGATACCTAGTATGTTATAAAAAATATCCAGCAAGTCTGCTTAAGATGGGAATTTCCTCCATAAACACATGATATAACCACATATTTAAGCAAAAAACCACTTTCCTTAAATATCTTCCGAGAACTTGTGGAATCAGCAGTAAAATTCACAACTAGGTATTTTTGTCTAAACTGGAAAATTAACAAAAAAGCCTCAAAACACCATACAAAAGTTTTCTGAGAATATAGTTTCTCTCTCCTGTATGTATATTTAAATTGGCCAACAGCAAGCAAAAATGCCTTGGGTTTTGACGATCTGCTAAAAGCAGGCCTCTTGAGAGCTGAAGGTATCTGCCCAACTTTAACATTTGTAGCTGTTAGAATAGAGCTGTAAATGGTGACGGATTAGTAGTCAATCCGCAAATTCATAAGGATCAGATACAGATTACAAAACGAATGTTATCAAGTGAATAGTTTCAGCTACTATCACAGAATGCCTAAAAGTACATTCATGGGCTAATTTCAAAAGTATTATGAAACACTTTATCAGTTAATACTCTATAGTAATGTAAGTGAGCTCCTTTGTAAATGCCTACTACGTTTAAAAGTGAGTGGTTAACAATGCTTACACAAAGCCAGTGTTCAAAATACATTTGTACAGATTAACTAGAAGTCTTATCATCTGCAAAGCACAAAGCCAATTAAAAGACTATTAAAAGATGCCAAATTAATACAAACTTTGAAGCTGAAACTTCAAACAGCAATTACATGCTCCAGAAGTCAAATCTGATAACAAATGAGTACGTACACCGTGCTTACCACCCTTAAGATACATCAGCTTGCAAACACACATATCCTTGCACTACATTCGAGGGGCAGAAACACTGAATTAAGTAAAACTGAGGGAGAAGAGACATAGCTACAGCTTGGTGTTACATGCTTCGAAAAAGAGATGAAACCAGCACACCAGTAACTCCACGGGCAACACTGCTGCTGGACAAAGCAGACTTTGGCCTCTTCAGGGATCTGGTTGGTAGAGTACCATGGGATAAAGCCCTGGAGGGAAGAGGGGCCCAAGAAAGCTGGTTAATATTCAAGGATCACCTCCTCCAAGCTCAGGAGCAATGCATCCCACCAAAGAGGAAGTCAGGCAAAAACGCCAGGAGGCCTGCATGGATGAACAAGGAGCTCCTGGACAAACTCAAACACAAAAAGGAAGCTTACAGACAGTGGAAGCAAGGACAGGTAGTCTGGGAGGAATACAGTGAAATTGTCCGAGCAGCCAGGGACCTTGTTAGGAAAGCTAAAGCCCTGACAGAATTCAATCTGGCCAGGGACATCAAGGGCAACAAGAAAAGCTTCTATAGGTATGTCAGTGATGAAAGGAAGACTAGAAAAAATGTGGGCCCTCTCTAGAAGGAAACGGGAGACCTGGTTACTGNAGACAGTGGAAGCAAGGACAGGTAGTCTGGGAGGAATACAGTGAAATTGTCCGAGCAGCCAGGGACCTTGTTAGGAAAGCTAAAGCCCTGACAGAATTCAATCTGGCCAGGGACATCAAGGGCAACAAGAAAAGCTTCTATAGGTATGTCAGTGATGAAAGGAAGACTAGAAAAAATGTGGGCCCTCTCTAGAAGGAAACGGGAGACCTGGTTACTGGGGATATGGAGAAGGCTGAGGTGCTCAATGACTTTTCTGCCTCAGCCCTCACTGGCCAGTGCTCAAGCCACACCACCCAAGTCACAGAAGGCAAAGCCAGGGATTGGCAGAATGGAGAACCACCCACTGCAGGAGAAGATCAGGTTTGAGACCATTTAAGGAACCTGAAGGTGCACAAGTCCATGGGACCTGATGAAATGCATCCACGGGTCCTGAGGGAACTGGCGGATGAAGTTGCTAAGCCGTCATATTTGACAAGTTGTGGCAGTCCCGTGAAGCTCCCACTGNGCTCAAGCCACACCACCCAAGTCACAGAAGGCAAAGCCAGGGATTGGCAGAATGGAGAACCACCCACTGCAGGAGAAGATCAGGTTTGAG
>WAAD01028789.1:3537-16526 GCA_013389945.1 Fregata magnificens | reverse complement strand
AGGACAGGCAAAGCATTATCAGATAAGCCCGACTTCCTTAGGAAGTCAGCTCAAATTAACAAGCACAGATTCTTCTTCCATAGAGGTGCAGATGGAAAACACCTAATCATATGAACAAAGAACAAAGCAAAGGGGTGAAGGTTAAGGCCAAAAGAGAAATTTTGATCTTCTAGGCCATTGTGCTGTGCAGGAGAAGGAAATGGCTCGGAGTCATTTACACACTAGCATTTTAACCCATTCAAAAATTTTTTTGATACTTACTACAATGGGCAAATTAATACTGCAAAAGGTGAAGGATTCAACTTATGTATTTGCGTAAATCTGATACAGCTACACACATTTCCTGATATGCTTGAATTTGGTGACCTCATGGTCGACACACTTCCTTGAATTCTTGAGCTTCGCAACGCAGCATGGAACAAGTACGCTGAGCAAGGGCACACAAGTCTGATTACTTTGCATATATAAAAAACACCACTTATCATGAATGCTATAGCTACCCACTATGCCTTTTCAATACTTAATACAGTTACAAAGCATAGAAAAAAGTGTACCCATATTTTTTGCAGTGCATAAACCTAGAATCAAATGAAAATGCACAGAGAAGGTTTCCTGCTTCTCCAGTGCTTGCTGCATTTTACTGATACATAACTGAAATAAAACACAAACCAAATATTCCAAAGCACACTTCATTTTTTGGGGCTGCTGTTAGTCTCTGTGTAGTTCTCAAGACAGTGCATCTTCAGAGGTAAACATTATTTGCCCACACTGTCAATTGTGCTTTACTCAATGCAAGGTTCAAGGGCCAGACCATGTTGCTCAGACTTTACAAAGAGGGCTGCAGAAAAAAAACTGCTGTTCCTCAGAAGGGTCATGTTATCTACATAATTCTGTCCCTGCCAGTTCTCTTGAGCTCATACATCCTTATGAACGAATAAACATTAAAGAAGTTGACCTTATTAATGAAAGAGTTTATTTTCCTTAATCTGGCAATGTCCAAAAACTTTTTTTGAACTATATGACCTTTAATCTTCTTTCCATCACAGGAAAAGTCTATTTAGTTTTATAAGAGAACACTGAAAATTACTGAATCAATTCCAAGTGTGTTTTTTTTAAACAACCGGCAATGACCTGAGGTTGGAATCCTTCATTGTTTGCAATGAAACCTGTGGTATTCGAATTATTTTTAAGTTACAATGAACCGAATCCACAGAAAGTCTGTCTTCATGTGTACAAACAACATATTAATAGATCAAATGCTGAAATGCGGCTTTCACATTAAATAATGTATTGAGAATAACAAGAAACAGTTATGCAATATCCTTTTAGAGTGAATGTAAGGAATGAGAGTCACTTACGAGAAATAAATTGATTTTCTAGTAATCGAGGGAATGGGCAATTCCTGAAACTATAGATCTATATTTTCTAATAAATTCCCATTGTATTAATCTTTCTTGAGACTTTAAAAGCTCTCATGCCCTGCTGTATTTCCACTCTTAGTAAGTACCAGACATGTCACATGAAGACATACTGCAGCATGTTATCATGTGTTGGCTACCCATCCACTGGGGTGAGCAAATGCTTTCCTCTCTGCTCCACTCCCAAGTGGGCACTCAAGTGCTGCCACTCCCCTTCCAACATCTCCAAAGAAGGAAGGTCTACAATATAGTATGACATTATCAGAACAAGTCTGTCCATGCGTTATTATGTAGCAGTTGGCATTTATTTCTTTCCCATACTGTTTTAGTTGTACCTTATTCCCCTCCAACTTTTCATTTATGCATATACATGCATATCCTCCTTTTAAGGTGGCAAAGTGTAGGAATTAAGTACTCAGAAATACAAATATTGACTCCTACAGTTGATATGATCAGAGCTGGTCTCCTTCCTAGTTAGCTTTCATAGATCCAAGACAGACCATTGCCAATCTATAAAGAATGAATACTAACTCTTGCACTTGTGCATGCATGCACACGGACACAGCCACCAGAACCTGAGACTCACTCTCTCTCTCTCCCACACGCACACCTGCTTATGGTACCAGTACCCTCTCATCCTCTTGCTGTTCACAGCCTTCGTTGGAGCCATGGACCCAAAAGACATGCAGGCACACCAAATGCAGCTGTCTGAAGCTAACACTACTCCTCCTTGTCCGCTCTGTTCCTCTCACAAAGGTCTCCAGGTTCCTGGAAGGGACTTATGGTCCATTGTGGCTCAGTTCTCATAGCAGCACAGCTAGCAACACAGTGCCTCACCATAAGCTGAGTCATTCATGATATCCTTTCCACCCCTCTAATAGACTTTGACACCTGCAAAATACAGACAACCTCAGCTCAGTTTTAGCGTACTCCTCCATGTTATCCCAAGCTCTACAAACATGCAGCACTCCCTTAACTGTATTGCCCTAACTGAAATAAATCACTTACTGCAGTGCCAAATGCACAAGATGTAGTTGTTTTACAATTAAATTAACACCTGGTTTTCCATTTCAAATAATTTAGCCTGAATATTCAGTTTAGGCAGAACATTGTTTTAAAACAGGACATATAAAAAAGTTCAAATTTTGTTTTCAATTTCTGCTACATGACTTCAAATCCAATTCAAACACAGACTGAGATCTCTCAGTCCAAGAGTGAAAAAGATGCTAAAAAATTCCTAAGTTCATTCAGAATACTCCAAACGAGAAGCTGACATCTTCTCTGGTGGCTGGATTTACCTATCTTAGAAAGTTTCCTGATTTTGCTTGCTGTAAATAAACTGGCAGGTCTTTAGCTGTTTCATGGAGGGTCTCAGAATGGAAAATACTGCTATGAAGTACTTTTCAGGGGGATAAAACACTTGAGCAAACTCTGCACCATTAAAATAAGGCTCAGCAAAAGGAATAGAGCAATGAAGAACTGACCATTTTAAAACAACATGCAAGATGGCTGGGACCCATATGTATAATTTTCATTGCTGTAAAAAAAAAAAAAAAGCAATGCTTTTTTGTCATTCCTTTTAGAACTTAGGAAAAGCAGTGGATCGAGTCCCTGTATATAACCCACCAGCAAATGCTGAGACAGCAGTGTCTGTAAGGCTAATGATGCCACACCTCATTTTAAACTGAATGCAGCTCATAGAAAATTGAGACTGCTACTAATAGGATATAGAGTGAGTCAGTTCCACAAGTGTCTCCTGACCTGATTCACACTTAGAGTAAGAATACAAAACAGAAATTTTCAAAGCCACAACTGCACTTCATCTCACATCTTCACATCATTTTCACATGACCATCACCACATCATCTGTATTTTGCAACTGCCACTTTTCCCTCAATCTCCCCTTGAAAGCAAGATTCTTCTCCTGAAGATCTCTTTTTTTTCACTTTCTCTTCTCAAGGGTGACTATAAAAAAGGGCTGTGAAAAGGGAAAAACAACCCTGGATTTTACACACACAAGTAATTTCAACTTTGCTATCTGTTTAACAGGGTTCTTCCTTCCTGCTATTATTAGTAAATCTCACAGTTTACTTCTCTCAGTATTGAGCTGGCAGACGATCTACAAAAGAAGGATTTCTTACTTATTAGCTTCTGTCACCAATAAATCCTGTGTACCTACACCCTGGAATGGAAAAATCTCTTCCTGTGGAAGGCTGTTCATCACATTTTTCATGCATTGTTGCTGATATGTTTAACTTTTTTGTTTCACAACTCAGCAATGAAGCAGCTATTGTTTCCAAAGTGCTGAGCAAGTCTGAGTGTGGGAACGAGACACGTGCGACAATTCTCAATAGTCTCTCTGGTGGCTGCAGACTGAGGTGCCCAGGCATGGGGGCGGAGAAGGCGGGGCTGAGGGAAAACCTACCTGCAGAGAAGAGAGAGTTAATTGGACAACTAACCTTTTGGTGTAGCTATATGAATGACACGTTCTGCTTCAGCTTATTTTTAGTTTCCATTCCAGTATTTTATTCCTTAGGAAAATTTCTGCTCTTTATGCATCTAATCAGGTCCATCCAGATACATAGTGCACAGCTCACAAGGCCAAGCACGTTCTTATAAGCTTACCTGTCTAAATCCAGAGACTGGCAAAACCTCTAATGTAAATTTCATAGCATGAAACACCAATGTCTCACTTTTTCCTCCTTTTGTGAAATCCTCTTCTACAAAAGCTTGTGCCAATCTCACCACGAAGCAAGCCACTAGAATCCACATAGCATTTGAAAATAACACCACCTCAAACATCTTTGGAGAGTGCTCTGCTTTTCCCATTTCTGCAATTTTCCATATTAAAGAGCTATACACTGGATCTGTACAAGAATCATATTTGCAAAATATATTTAGATGACAATGTAACCTCAGGGACATAAATATTTGACTTTAAAATAATGTATACAGAAAGTCTTTGTGAGCTATGGTAGAAGAGATTAAAAAGATCAGAGGTACATATAGGTATTAGGAATTCAAGTGACGAGTATCTTTTTTTTTCCAAATCAGAAAATTTTAAAAAACCCAAACCAATCTACTATCATTAAAGACGGTAAAAATTAATGCACATTACTTCAAAAGAAGAGATCAACTGCAGGCAATTATTACCAATACTTGTTACATTCATATTAAAGTGATCAGTTCATCAGATGTCTGGGTTTAGATTGCAGCATCTTATTCATCTTTAATTCTCAAGTCCCATGAAACAAGCAACTAAAATGCTATCAGAGATCACCTGTGCCCTCTGACGAGAAGGTATGTGAAAGCCATGGAGTGCTGCTCGTGACTAACTGACTGCCGATTTATGCAAGATAATAAGCCTCAGTAACCACATATATACACATATTGCTTCTGAATTTGCAAACACATAAGTATATGACTAATTCTATTCTATGAATAAAGGTAGGCATAAACTTACATTTGCACTGTTGGCAGGACCCCAGCTGCAGGAGCCTGTGACAGGCTCGGTCCTTAGTCTTCAGTATGTGAGAGCCAAATGCTGAACTGGGCAGTCACACCAGGTACCTGAAGTTAAAAGATTCATATATAATCCATCAGGAAGAATGCTACACTAGAGGATCATTCAGAAAAGATGTGGAATTATAAATATACTTTCTGTGTTTAAGTGTGTAGAGAGGAAAATTAACACTATTTTGCTGAAAGCCTGTTAGTGACCTAATTCTACAGGCAGCTATTGTAGCACTGAGTACTTGCTCCCATTGCTGTCTGCAGTCATCACTACCCAAACTCCAACCCAGAGTTATCTACTGATTAGCAAGCATGCATGCAGCAGGGTAAAAGGATAATAGACAAGAATCTAACATTTTCAAGGATACATTCTTTGCGTATTAACAGCAGTTGCACCACTCATTAGTTGAAATATGGTGAAGCAACCAGAAAACATTCGAAGTATCAGTTATCACAGCTCAAGCAAATAAATACATAGAAGTAGCTGAAAATAAAAGTCCTCACAACTTATTTTGTACAGATGAGGCTACCTTACAAAAGCACTCAATCCAACAGCACAAGAGAAAAGCTTCATTAGCAGTGGAAATGGTTTAATCCAGTACAAAGTTGTTTTATACACAGGATCAAATGATTACTTAGAGCAGTTCAGGTCTGAGAGACCATCTGTCATTGCAAAGCCTAGAACAATGCAACTATTTAGTTCAACGAGGTTACTTGATCACAGTTCTCAATTACCTACACAGAGAAAGGATTTAAACAACCCACAATATATGAGATACGAGAGTCAATACTATGTAGTAGACCTCCACTGAAAAGCGCACATTGTGAAAAGCAAAGCTAATTAAGTATTTGTTGGCAAAGCTCTTCAAGGATGGGGTGAACTTATTTAAATAAAAAATAAGATTGGATGCATTCCTAAAAAAATCTAAATATGGGCTCAATACAAGTCTTCCCAGATTAAAGTCTTCAGTTCACATTACATCAATGTCAGACTAGATTAGCATAAATCTTGCATAGATCTCACATTAATAGGCATTTTAGTGGTGAAGGAAGATAATATACAGGGGACAAACTACAGATTTTGAGGTCAGATTTAAAATAAGGGCCACATGACAGCTTGCTGGATTTACATCCAGACTGATCCTGTCATTTGAAACATGAGGCAATATTTGGTCAAAAATATCTCCTTTCAAAAATTTCCTAGCATTTTGAAAAAGAAACAGGGCAACCGCATTTAATTTGGAGGAGAAGGCTGTTCTATATTGGGAATCATGACAATGCTGTTCTAGCAGATGAATTATGAGTTACGTGCCTGGAGACCTGTACACTAAAGACTTCCCATAGCCATGACCTTTGGAAGAGTATGGAGCAGGGGGAAGGAGGGGAAAAGGAAGAGGAACAGGTAGACTCTAAGGAACAGATATTATTATCCTCAGAACCAGCAGAAATCCTAGCAGAAGTAAAAGAGTTTGACGTTTATGTCCACCTCACACACACAGTACTTTGGTGCTTGTTGCACATAAGACAACACTGAAGTCTGCAGTCTAAATAAATCACATTTTTGTTTTGTTTTTCCTCTCTCCCCTCCTCTCTCTCTCTGCTGAGGATTAAACATTAAAAGCTTATCTCCTTGGTTTTAGCTCCAGAGTAGCTGTAGAACCTCAGAGGTCAAACATCTCTTTTGCCGCAAGTGCTGAACTTGATCCAAAACATGAAATATTGTGAAAATTAGTTGTAGTTGGAATATTTATAATTTACATTCACCTTTGGGCTTCAGAGTCTGCAGAAGCCCCACCTATAATACTGACCACTATAATTTTCTTCTGAAGTTCATTTGATTTAAGCAGCATTTTTGCCCTGCAGTAATATTAAGACCAATTATTTGAGAAAGATATTTTGAAGCTCTGTCCTCACTGATTTTATAGTTAAGAGAGGCCATTAGATCACCCAGTTCAAGAAGGGCAAATCCGTGGTCAGCCATACAAACAGGGTTATTTCACATGATGAGCAGCATTGCTGTCTTGGCACAAGAGCTTCTGGGTGACCATGTTAAGTCCTGTTTGGAAGGGAGAAGGGCTGCCAGGCTAAGGCAGATACCACTAGACAGCCCCAAAAGGCAACTGCCTCCCCAGGCCAGCCCCATGATAAGCATGCCCCATCTCCCACTTGTCCAATTCTCCCTCTCTTCTGGGCTCTCCAAGATATGTGGGATGTGCTGTGCAACAATCAAACATTCAAGTAATTTGAAATGCAGCTTGTAAACTTACAGAAAGTATGAATATCAGAGATGCTCAAACCACCCTGGTGGACTGCAATGTGGAGGTGTCTTCACCCCCACCCTAAATGCTGCAGACATGCTCGCCTTCGCACTGTTTGGGACCAACATATCCAAGTCTGGACTAGACCACTTTGCACCAAGCAGCCCAGGTCCCCATCTGGCTCCAAACCAGCTTCTTCTGTGCTTCTACATTCCAAGTGCTTGAGATGAAGAGAGAGTAGTTTTTAAAGCTTTAGGCTGAAATGTGTGGCATGCTGAAGGGCATAACATGGGGGGCATTTGAGGGCATAAAGCCAACTGGGGTAGAGCTGGCTTGCTCTGCTCACCATGCTAGCCAAGCTTGCCATAGGCCATGCCCACACCATCCAGAATAAATGTTTAACCATGCTATCTGGTCAGCTGAGCCTGCATTTCCTCTTGGAGAGAAGGAATTGATCTATTCAGGGAGGAAAAATAGTTTAGATGAATGGCTGAGGCCCAGGAGTAAAACATGGACCAGACTGACAGTGTAAACCACCTTCAACCACCCGTTACATGTACTTTTATTATACCTTTAAGCAACTTGTGCAATAATGACAAAATTATGCAAGCATAAGAAGCGTTCCAGCATACTTTTCAGACAGTGTTTATCACCTAAAGAAACTGTACAAATACATTGCTTTATTTAAATTTCATGATTATGCACTACAAACTACCAGGCTACCTTGATATGAATCTATCAAGGTTCAGTCATTATTACAAAGCCACTACCAGTGCAGCTATAGGTACTCAGCAAGCACAAATATATACCTCTATTTTAGGAATATATGTATATTCCAAAAGAAAGTGCTTTTGACCGATGATCAAAATGCAGTAAGCTATACTGGCAGAGAACACCGGTATAACATTGCTCATCAATATAGAAGCATCCCCCCAAAAAAAATCAAAACCCCACAGTAATTCTCTAACCAATGTTACTATATCAGTGAAACTATTTGGCTGGCAAGGAAAATGCTGGAGCATAAAAGGAACCCAAAGAAAACGCTACTTTATCTGCTTAAGACTTCAGGAAGTTTCAGGAGGCCAAAGCTGGCTGAAAGACTGTGCTTTTTGGTTTTGCAGGAAGCTTCCCCTAAATTGCTGGCTTTACAGGTGAAAAAGGAGACTCTGCTCCCTGCCAACACATGGCACAAGAGAGGGGAAAGCCATCCTGCTCCCAAGTGCTCCCCTAACACCAAGCTGGCAACACAGGCTGTCCATCCTCTGCAGTGGGCTGTGCTGTGGGTCTGATTTTTGGCAGGGTAGGAAGTGAGGCAGAAGGAGCAGGGAATTGCTACAGTGCTGCCCTTGTTTCCATGACACGTGCTTTTATAACTTGTGCTCCCTGAGGTAAAAGGCATAATTTGGACTCAACAGCTGACAGCTCAGCAGTTCTCTGCCTGTGGGATAAGGGAAAGCTGCTTCTGTTGTAGCAACAGTCTTTGACCTCACTCCAATGCCAGCTCCAGACCATGCATGGAAAGGAGGGGAGACATATGCCCTTCAAAACCTTATACCCTGACCAACATTCATACTGATGGGTTAGGAGTTATTTTTAGTTCAAGCACTTCCTGCTTGCAGTGAAACCTGCTACTAGGAGTGATTCCAAGAGCCAGCAGCAGGGAAAGGCAGACAGCAGCAAAGTGGCAAAAGCCCCTGCTGAGAGTTTCTGGTGCTTGCAGGAAGTGCAAGGACCTTATACACGCACAGCAGGAGGGCTCCCACAGTCTGCAAATTTAGGGATTGCAAATTTTCCAGGTGAGGGAGGACAGCAATGATCAGAAAAAAACTGATGGTGCCTATGAAAAACAGTCCCTGAATATGCTTCTCAGTGTCAGATCAGAACCTCCAGATATCATTCATTCTAATTGCCATCTGCTAGTTTATAAGTCAGTAAGTAAGGCAGGCAAAGAACGCAGGAACCTCTGCGTTTGCTGGTGGTTGGTATCCTAGCTGCCCCTCTACCCCCCAAAGGCAGGTAAGAAAACAGCTCTGGCCATCTAGGAATTTATATTGCCCCCATCATTGCCATCCTAATGACTCTGGAAGAGATCCATAAGATTCTGGAAGATGATCCCTGGAGACATTTAAGCACCTACAAAAACTGAACTTTTGATGCTTAAACCTAGAAGAAACATGTTCCAAAAGCAATTATTCCCTGCCTGTGTCTGCTGATAAAATGTGAGCAGAACCACAGAATCAGGTTCCCCAGAAAAAACAGAAGTTGTCACTTTTGTTTAAAGACATAGTCAGAAAAAGAAACCAGCAGTGGTGCTCCCTTTCCTAAGGCAGCCCAGCCACTGCAGCACTCGCTGGGGTGTGGGCAACACCTCCAACCACCCCAGAGACTACCTGAAGTAACAGACAAGTCAGGATGGAGACTTCTCCAGCCTTTCTGCAGATGGCATTTCTCCCCGCAGCTTAAGTAACCACTGACTTAGAGCAGGACTCCATGTCCTTGTGAGTGGGCACTCACTGGAAGTGAGGGACCAGGGGGTCCAGGTCCTGCTCCCAAGGATTATTTATATCTTTTACATTAAACTGTTTACGGAATGAAATGCATCAACCAGCTTTGGGGCATCGAGCACAATCACCTCTCAAGCCTTATCTAGAAGTAATTTATTTTTCTTATTTTTAGACAGAAATTGGATGCCTAACAGTCAAAAAGGAGTCATGACTAAATTTCAGGAGAAAAGACACACCAAAACATGAATCATTGCAACTAATTCCAGCTAGTTATGGTAACAGGAGTAAAACTGAATTTCATACCTGTTCTCTGTGTCTCCCTGCACGTGAATCAATGTCTAACTCAGAGCAACAGCATCCCCTCTCAGAGAGCCACCAGTATCTCATTTGAGTTCTCAAACCTTCCACCTATGCATTTTTAAACCTCCCTCATCAGACTGCTAATTAACATCTCTTCACTTGAATCACCTCTGAATTTCAACATCAGTCTGAATCCAAGATCCCAGTGTTTCTATTATAACCGTGTCCTAGATCAATGCATGTTATTGAAAATGGAACAAAACTAACTCCAAGAAATTTCCTGATTTCTTTTTTTCTCTTTTCCCTTCCATTATCCAAAAGCTGCTTTTCAACAGCTCAAATAAGCTCATTACAAGATAATATAAACTATCATTTAAAACTGTATCAGATCATTTTTGCTTTCATCCAACAAATGTATCAACACAACAGGAACTGCTGAATTTAGCATCCTCTGCATTCCTCTGAGCACTAGCACACAGCGTAAGTGGTAAAGAACCTCATTTACCTGGTCACATCATCTATTGGGTCGTTTGCAGAAAAACATAATCCATCTGCATCAGCCTTGTGATGCACTGCACTCTGCAAGATAGAGTCAGTATTTATAAACATATAGATTGTTTAAGACTGCTAGACACTTTCTTCTTGAGGTACTGTTTCATCTTTCAGGTGGAATTCTAACTAACATACCGAGTTTAAATACATCTTCTCATAAGGCACAAAATTTGCTGTCAGTCACCCACTGGATTAAGCAATCTAATATTCATGCTCTAAGAGAGCTATTTCTAATAGATTTACAGAGTCAGTTCTAGCATTACCTATGGATGTTAATAAAGTCAGATTTTTTTTGAACGTTTACTAAAGCCCTGAGCTGCATGATGTTGAAACAGATGTGACCTTATAGCCATAGATCGTAACTCATCAAGCACTTGAAAATTAAAGCCCCATGAATTCCCTGCTAAAGTAGCAGCAGCAGCTTTGCCACACGTGAAAATAAGTTTCTCTCTCTTTCTTGGAGAGCATCTCCACCCATATGGCTGTTCCCACGTATTCCTGACTTGCCTTCGGCAAGTCTGCGAGAATGTCCTCACCTAAAGGTTAAGTCTCTCCCTTTCCTCAGCATACCTGTAAAGGGATTTTGCACAATCTAACTCATAGATAGTGCTTGCCACTGGTTGCTCTAAGTGACTAAAGCGATATGTCTGGAGAGTGCACAATGGAAACTGTTATCACTTAATAACGCTGATAAAAGTTTGAATAGGTGACACAGTGATAAGATGAAAGGATGCGAAGACTAAGTAAACAGAAAGCAAAATCGAACAAAATCAGGTGATCTACTCACTGCATAAAAGCTATACTCCAAACCAGCTCCAAGTTAGTGATTTTTATGCTTTCCATTTGTGGACCTCTGCAAGATTTCCCAGTTTAGATACATAGTCCTCCAGCCTACTGACACTAGACTGTCTTTTCTTGGTAGTCTCAGCAGACCTCTCAGAAGTAACCTGCAGACTGCTATCCAGCTAGTGACAGGCAACCCATGCCGAGCAATACCAACTGCAGGTATGGCACTACCCATTCTGTAGATCCACTCCCTGCATTTGCTTCTGTCTCTTCCACATCCTAATCCCTCCCCTCATCAAACGTAATTTTTGTTTTGATCTTGATTCATATTGGGGCCAAATCCAGGAGACTTCTATGCACGTGCTTACCTTTATCACAAAACCCGTACAGAAATCAAAGCTTATCTTTATCACCAAAACCATACAGCATACAATGGTTGAGAAGTTAAGGACAAGCACAGACTTTTTGCAGATCAAGGCATTCATGCATTCTTCCCTACTGGATGTGCAAAGCTTTATACATAAAGCACATGTGCACCGATGGATCTACATTAATCCGAGTATGACAACACACTGTCTCAGCTGGCATTGCCACGTGCTGATTTGAGAGGGAACATGGCATGATGTAGACTTTAATCTTCCCCACAGCTACTAAACCTGCTCAGTCTGATTAACAGTCTGGGTTCATGCTCTGGAATCGAACTAAGGGTTTAAGAAGAATTTAAAGAATTCTGTTACAGTAAGGAAAAAAGGCAGAATGGACTTCCAAGGGAGATGTCAAAGGCAAGTCACATTGGCTTACTTAGGTAACAAGCTGGGTTTCAAATACAGCAGAAAGCTACCCAATGCCCATGCTTCCCTGAAGGGAATTTGACAGGATGTGGCCAGCTTGATTATGGAATATGAATATTTGACTATTTTTGCAATGGAGATTTTAAGTGCGAAAGTCTGTGGAAAAGAAGCGAGGTGACAATTCCTACACAACAGGTCCCAGCCCAAGTCTCCCTGGCACTAGATGATTATAATATCTATCCGGAGCTTTACTCCCACTATAGCAAAGTTCCCAGGCATCCACCACTGATTACAATCAAAAACCAAACCAACCACGTATATCACCAATTCCTACGAAAGCAACACACAGCACGCCAGCACAATATGCCCAGTTCAAATTTACTTACACACATTGAATTTTAACAAGGAAATGACGTTCTTTCCAGAACTACCTCAGAGGCTTCGAGCGATCTTTTTTAAACACAATCTCTAAACATATTAGAAATTCAATCCCTCAAAATAGACACGGCAAGCTGCCACTGCGCGGGTGTCCCTGCAGAGCCAGCGTGTGGCGAGGCGCGCAGTGTGTCTGGATGCTCCCCAACCGCAGAAGGGGCTCTGGATTCCCCTCCCAAGCTCCCCCTTTTCGGAAGGGTGCTACTTACTTAAAAATGGTTGAAAGCACAAAAAGAGGCATAAACATTATTTACTCGCCGTTCAGTCCTTGAACCAACCAACCTGCCGGCCAGCAGAATGAGCTGTTGACAAAACACAGCCTCTATTTAAGCCGCAGGCTCCGGGCAGCGGCGGAGAGGAGCCGCCGGTCTCTCCCCCGTGCCCCCGGGGGAGGCTGCCGCGGTCTGCGCCCGCACCGCCTGCCTCCCCGCC
>WAAD01028787.1:55968-163136 GCA_013389945.1 Fregata magnificens | reverse complement strand
ATGGTTGCTAAGCCCAAGACGGCCTCCGACCACCAGTCTTCCAGAAGAGAGAGAGTGTGGAGGTGCAAATGAGTTCTACTTGCTTGAATCAGGCCCCCGAACCTTAAGTTACATTTTGAGTGATCTAGTCCTAATAGTAAAAAAAAAAAAAAAAAAAAAAAAAAAAAAAAAAAAACCAAACCCAAAACCAGCAACAACAACAAAAAAACCCCACCACTAAAAAAACCCAAACCAAACCAAAAAACCACTCTGAACTATTTTTTGTTTAATCTAGGTGGTGTTCATATGTTTAGCACAGAAAAAATGATTAATTGTTTTTGGACTAGAACCCATGCATTCAACATTTTACGGGACTGAGTCTTTCACACCACCAATTTGGTGAAATATCTCTTTAAGACAGTGAGAAATAAGGGCCTGGGATGTGCAAGGTGGTGCCACATTGCATAAAAACACAGCCTGCCACTAATTTGCTCCTTATATTAAATTAATTATAGTTCTGCTAAACTTTAAGCATCTGTACTGAAGTTTTACATGTGAGCCATTTATTCTATACTAAATTTTTTCTGGAGAAACCAGCAAAAGCGTGTCAGCTATTTCTTTTGCCAGGATTAAGGAAAATCCATTGGCTTGCCTACTCTTGAACATAAAAAACCCTGCATCCAAACTGTCTTGTTCAGAAGCTCTGACTTTCCCTTGCATAGCAGAGACTTGAAATCTCCTGGGGTAAGGACAAGGGGCCATGTGTCATACTATATGTGTTTCTGCAAATCTGTATGCAATCATTTTTGTTACTGTAGCATCTTTGCAGAGCTGAACCAGTATCCCAGGGGTGTTTGCACTGAGCTGTTTTTGAATGCTATGGGCTGCCATGACCTGAAGAGAGGGAGGCCCTTTATCAATGCTTCTGAGATAAGTGTGTATGTTCAGTGGTGGGAGCAAGTAGGTTGAATAACCAGGTAGTGACACGTGCAGTCTACACTAACTATAGTAGCAGTCCATGAAATAATCCATGAAATAATCCCAGTTTTGGACTCACCTCCATCTCGTGGAGCACCTGGAGCTGATTGAGGTGGGGGTGCAAGCCCAGGCAGGTTGCTCCTGTGCTCTGCACACGGGTGACAGGGAGGAGGCATAGGGCATCAGCAGCTCACCCGTGTCCTCCGCTTGGTGCTGCTGGGGCAAGGAGGAGCGCAAAAGCTTGAAGAAAAGGAGAGTGGGGAAACCAATTGTACTGGGTCTGACTGAGGGGAAGCTGGTTTTCCCCCTGGCAGCCTGCTGTGCTTTGTCTTGGTGGCTGGAGGCGGCACCAGCGTTTGGCTGTGGCCGGGCGGTGCCCCCCCGGGGCTATTCCGTACCGTGTGACGCCTGCTCAGGGATAACAGCTGGGAGGCAGGAGGAAGCGGGGGGCATTCCTGGTTTGGGACGTGTGTCTGTGTCCTCGGGAGCAGCCGCGGCACGTGCTGGGCCCTGCTTCCCGGGAGGGGGCTGGGCGTCGCTGTGGTGAGAGGTGGGGAGGGGGGTCCGGGTTGTCCTTTCCCTTCTGTTTCCGCACCTGGTCTTTGTTTTATTAAACTGCCTTTGTCCTGACCCAGGAGGTTTCTTTCCACCTCATTTTCTCCCCCTGCCCTGCTGAGGAGGGGAGTGATACAGCGGCTTGGTGGCACCCGGTGTCCAGCCGGGGTCAAACCACCACACCAATGCATGGACTTTGACTGGCTTTAGATAAAGTGCAAGCGTGGCTTGCTTTGTGTCTGTTGTGCAACTTGGAACTTAAAAATATATTTGTGTTTTTAATATAAAATTGCTCTGCTTTGCCACTGCCTGTGGTGTTCTGCTCTAAACTATTCTGAGGTTATTAAGTAGTTAAAAACATTATGGCTGTGGTTTAGTGATGCACTACAGCAATTCACATGCAGTCTTGTCAGGCTTTTCAGCTTTCTTTGAAATGCAGCCTTTCTGTAAAACTGTAGGGTATAGCAAGTGAAGCATATAAAAACCAAACAACCAACCAATCCAAAAAACCCCAACAACCAAAGCCAACCCCAAAAAAAACCCCCACAAACAGCAAAGGAGGGAAAACACTGCATGGGTTATTCCAAAAGGGTTATAGCCACAAATAGCATGAAATTGCAGCAAGAGAAATGGCCTAATGATGACATCTCTGATTCTGTAGATTAATCTCAAAAGATAAGCAGTGAAAATCCTTCTGCTCCGAAAACTTAACAGTATTGTGGAATAAACAAAATGTTTCAGCATATCGAACAAGACAGATGAGGAACCTGTGCAGCTTAATATCAGTGCGGTCTGTGTTCCACAGAGGAATGAGGATACGGATCTAACTGTGCCCTGCAAATTCATACTAGGAGTTCAGATAATTTCAGACATTATTAAAAATTAAAGCCTTTATTCCCATACATAATTAAATATTCTTATGAGTGTGGCAGTTGTGTACTGCATAACTTGTATTTAATATTATAAAATCTTAACCTAAAACTAAATAAGTCTTTGTAATTTAAAGCCTTGGAAGCCACATGTTTGGTGGGGGTTTGAGGGTTTTTTGTTTTGGTTTTTGGGGTTGGTTTTTTGGTTTTGTGGTTTGGTGGGGTTTTTTTTAACTATGCATCTGGAAATGTAAAAAGGAAACATAAAATCTGCATTATAATGAAGAGAGCACCATTATGGTGATTCTTAACATGAGACTGAAAAAAATGCTGCCTAGAGGCAGATCTTTGAACTATATTACTTCGGGTTTTTGGCTTCTTTATGCGAGCTTTTGTGGCATGGAAGCAAGATGAATATTTTTAGCATTTTGCTGAGTTGCCCCCCTCACCCCTTTTTAAGTTCAAATCTCTGGTCTCAGGGCATTGTTTGAGAAGCTGCCATTTGAATGAGGAGAAAGATTCAGTGATGTCCTTGTAGCAGGCGTTCAATGCTACTGTGTATAGTTACAATGAGATTTCAATGTGTGAAAATTCACTGTTCAAAGATCTAAAAAATCCCAAAATTTATTATCTAAGGAAGGCACTAAATAAGACTATGCATTTCATAAGGCCTCATTTAATGTAATATTGATCTCTTGGAAATTCTCCCATTGTAATTAAAGTGTTAGACTATCAATTCATTGATGTAACATTACTCATGTGAATTAAACGAGTATGTACACGGTAGTGCTGTTTCATGGCTACAGATGATTGAGTTGGATTATGTTGCTCCTTTCCCCCCTCTCAGGTTGGGAGTATCTCTTCAGGCATGCCTGCTGCAGATTGTGGGGTACAGAAATCTGATTGCAGAGGTTGAAAAGCTGCGCAGAGAGCCGTATGATTCGGAGAATTCACAGCATGAGGAAATGCTTCTGAAGGTAGGTGCTTAAGAGGTACTTAGAGGGCATCCTTTATTCATGTCAGCTCCAAACAGCCTGGTTTATAAACCTCTTTAAAACATCGAGAGGTATTGTCGCTTTCCTCCATCGTGTACCTGTTGTAAGATAAGGCTATGCAGTGTATTAATGTCGTCTGGGTGTAATGCCTGCCAAGCAAGCAGCTCGTTCCCTGGTTGATGAATGTGTGTCCCTTGGCTGGACTATGTCTGGGCACTGGATACCCAGCTCTTACTGCAGATACCAGCTCTGCACTATGAGCTCTGGAAAAATAGCTGTATGTCCTACTTCAGTACACCCTTCTTCAACATGAGAAGGGTATTTTTCACTCTTAACCAGAATAAACTTTTTTTTCCTTCAATTTCTTGTATTTTTGAAGACATTGTTTGTGTATCCCAATGGCAAACCTCTAGCTTTCATTGTGTGGGATGGAAGGGTGGGAGATGATGACTTACACATTTTTATTTACCAAATGTATTTTCAAATGAAAACAAAATGAAACCATTTTTTAGATAAGGCATGCACAGTGATGAAAACCATACCAATTGGGTTTTACATACTTCATGCTTTCAGGAAAGCCTTGCACTGGAGCAGATAATAAATGTATTGTTTTCAGGAAGATGATCTTGAAGCTATAAGCAGAGGGAGAGCTAGAGAGCTGATCCTATTTCTGACCATAGCTAGTGCAAGATGCTTCAGAGAAATGGCAAGAAACATAGAATAGCAATAATGAGCTTAGCTACAAGCAAAATGCCTTCTTACAGAATTTTCAGATGTCTTATAAAAACACACCGCTTGTTTCAGTTTTTTATTATTTTAAACAAAAATATTGAAAACTTAAACACTTCCTTTCTGTCCCCATCCAATTTGTTTGTTGGGATTTTTACAGCACATGATGATGAAGCTGTCTTCCATGCTGCACTTTGCAGTGTAGTGCCTTATACAAGTTACAGTTGGAGCTTCTGGAAATGTTACCTTAGTTACTTGGGCTTTCAGGCACTTCCAAAAATCCCAGTAGGCATGTTATATAAGCACTTAAGGATGCAAATATCTATTTCTAAAAAATGCCTCAAGTGGTCAGAGAGTTACTGCAGGTGTCTGGAAGGCTGTCTTTAAGGTTGGCTCCTTGCTGGGAGGTGGGAGTCTCGCCAAGGAGGAGTCAAAATCCAGAGCTGCCCCTGAAGGAGTGCTCTCACCACCAGGTAGGACGGGGCAGATGGACTCCTATTCAAGTTCTGCCCCTGTGCAGCCAAAAGCACAAATTTCTTGGGGATGGAGTGGGCTTTAACTAAAAGGACACACCAATTTACCCAGTGAGGAAGCCTGTGTCTTGGAGGTGGGAGATCCAGGTGCCAGCCTACAATGTTGGTCCCTGAAAATACCAGATACCTGGCTGCAGGTTTAACAAGGGCCTTTGGCTCTGAGAAAGCATTCCTAAATACATGGCACATCTACGCTGCCCAGAGAGCAAGAAGCTGGGTCTGAGGATGTGATCACAGGTGAGAAGCACCAAGGAGCTGGCTGTGGTCTCCTTCCCAGCCACCCAGCCTGTGAGGGCCAGGTTCTGGTTCTTAGATGCTCCTGAGAATCATGTCAGCAATGATGTGTAGTCGCGTAAGTGCTTTAAAAACATAACTGCAGAAGAATAAAAACAGAATGGAAACTGAGTGTTTGTCTGAGGGGAGATTAAACAGTGCAGCTTATGCTGTAAAATTCATGGTGTTGAAGAAAGTATCAGCTTCACCATCTGCCTCCAGTGTAACCTGTGTATTAGCACTTGTTTACAGCAGGCGGTTTGGTTTTGCAAATTCTGATGTCAAATGGAAATATGTCCAAGGGTTTAATTCAGTTTCCAACCCATGCTGGGGAAGAATAGGCCAGTTGGTTTTCATTCATTCTAGATATTCTGCTATGTGATCCCTGCAGTGGGTAATATTCGAGTTCCTGATGTCTATCACTTATTCACGTTTACCAGGAGGTCATTTTATGAATGAGAGAAAGATTAACTTAATGTGATTGAACTAATGAATAATACTGTATTTACTGTCAATGGATGAACGAGAAAGATAGCAAATATGATTTAAACAATGATGGTTTATGCAGTCATACAAAGTGAAATCATTAAAGTTTTAACCTCCCTAAGGCACTTCATTTTAAATGCAGTTAGAATTGCTAAAATTAATACAATTTCTGGGTGGTTTACTTGGGAAATGTGCATACAGCTCTTTCCCTTGTGTAGGCTTTGTCTAAGTGCATTTCTTGAGGCCCTACTCACCAACTCAGGAGAACACTGATTTCTTAATACACTTTGGAAAGGGTGAGTTTGTGATATGGCACATGAAGTGTGTGGAAAGGTATGTACTTCTCAGACATGTCAATTTAGGCTGCTTTTAGGTGCCTAGCAACGTGATATTTACGCATTAAAGTTGCTGGACCAGTGCAGCTAAGGGGATTTATTCCAGCTGAGGATCTGGCTTGTTAAATCACTTTGTCCTTTTTTTATGTGAGATCAATGAATGATTCACCCCTTAGTTAAATAAGAAGGTGGCACGTGCTATTCTTGTATGGATTTTTTGGGGTTGGGTTTTGTTTTTTTTTTTTATGTTCTCCAATTTGCTTTTCAGCATTGTGGTAGCCAAGTCAGCACTCTGGATTTATAACCCTTCCAGAGACTTGCAAAAGATGCTGGAGAAAAGATTGCTGCAGAGCCTCAGGGACCTGAGGGCTGATTGCCTGCTGCTCTGTCAGTGATTTACAACCAAATTCCAGCCCATTCCTTTCTCTGTGTTTATGGTGGCAGATACTAGTTTCATGCACAAAACGTGAACAAAACAAGTCCTTGTGCGAGACGTTACAGCAGCTGCTGATAAGGTCGGAAGGGCTTTGTAGGGCTGAAACATCTGCAATACTTAAGAGTGGTTTGGGATTTCCCCCCCCACCCTCCTCACCCCCAGGAATTTAATTTGATTTTATGGTTGGGTTGCTGGGATAGCAATGCAGTGATGTTACATCAGAACTTAGCTTGGTTTAAAAAGAAGAAAAAGCCATACTAATGTGTGGAAGTTTAATTATGTTTTACCTGTAATCTTCCTAGTTGTGGAAATGCTTGAAGCCCAATTCGCCACTGAAAGCTCGGATTTCGAAGCAGTGGTGTGAAATTGGTTTCCAAGGTGACGATCCTAAAACAGACTTTAGAGGGATGGGTCTCCTGGGCTTATATAACTTGGTGTAAGTATGTTCCTCTATAGATGGATTTATGTGTGTCTGAAGTCATGAAAAGCAAGTCTGTGGGAATAACTTACAAAAGTGTTAGGGACTTCATATAAAAAACTGAAAGAATTTATTTGCTAGCCCAATTTTTGGAGGGGTTCCCCCTCTCAGAGGAGTCTCCTTTCTTTCAGTGTTCCTGGTTCAACTCAGTAATACTGCTTGCTAAACTGTTTTTTTAGTTTCTCTGTGACACAGTAAGTTAGCACTCTCTTCCCACAAAAAAGAAACTGTAAAGTATATTTTCACCGATATCTAGATCTCCTTGAACAAAATGCCTTGCAAGTGGATAGATGGGGGGGTTATGTTACGGCTCAGCTTGCTTGTTTGGGAATTTCATGCTGAATTCTTAGGCAAAACACTTGAAATGCAGCCACTGATGGCAGACTTCTGTAGTTGGACTACTACAATTTCTGTCCATACTCAAAATTAAGCAATGAGTTTACATTACTTTTCCCTTCCGCCTCACACACACCAGGTGTTGGTACCATATCTGTGGTTGGTAATTTGGGAATTGATCAATGCCTGTTATTTCCTCCAGCCCTTGTATCTACTGCAGGTAGGTACATAGCTTAGAAACATTTGGTAAAATCACCTCTCCCTATGCGGGGAAAAAGAAATATTTTCTGCTTTTACAGGTTGAACAACATAAATCATCCACTGTCTGTATGTCATTGTCTAGCAAAGCTCAGCTGAGGATCTGGACTCTTTACTCTGGCTTTGAACTTCCATTGGAGATGAATCCCTACCATGTATTTCATTTCTTAGTCTCCTGTGATGTCTCTTATCTTGCTTTAATGAATCTGCCAGATCAAGAAGACTGAAATGCTTTCTCTTGAGCTCAGCAGCCAACATGCTCTAGTAATAAGCAACTGATTTTCTGTAGGGTGGGTAGAAAGGGGTCTCTGGTAATGCACGTTCACTAAGCGCTTATAGGATTGCACTTGTAATTTGAGGCTGCTTTTATCTTTCATTTTGGGGGTCTGAGTTGGTAGCTTAACAAATTTAACACATTAAATGCTGCTCATACTGCATAACACCTGTAGTGACCTTTAAAAGGGTGTGTATGGACAGCTTAGTATGACTTAAGATGCTTTTTTTGTTGTGTTTCTTTAACAATTCACCCTAAACATATATATCTGCAGGTATTTTGCCGAATGGGAGACTGAGATAGCTCAGCAAGTTCTCTCTGATTCTCTTCAGCCTAGATACAGGTAATGCTTGAGACCAGAAAAAATAACTTGAGAGAGCACTGTGCTGGCTGGTGTTTGGGGGAGGGGGCTGTTCTGTTTGGTTTTTGGTTTGTTTGGTTTTTTTTCCCTTTTTGTTGAGTATACGCTTGGGTATTGCCATATGCTATCTGTTTTCAAGTACTGATCCTGAAAACTGATCAAGTCCAAGAGGCAAACTTGTATACTGAATCTTAGAAATACTTAAACTTAGTGTTAAATGTTTTCACTTATACTTCTAATTTCAAGTGATTTTGTATTTTTATTTACCTTTCTTTTAATTCTTTTGTCTTTTCATAATGAAGGGAAGTCACTAAGAAGGAAATAAGGTATTTTTTTTCTTTTCTCTTAGTTTTATGAGACCCTACATGTAAATAAAGATCAAACCATACTGCAATTTGGTGTGTTATAAACTGAAAGTCTTTGTTGCAACACCAAGAGATCCGTATTCCTTTCTCTAAAGTTAACTCAAACATAGCTGATGGTGCAACACTGGGTACATCTGAGCATGCTTATATATAAAGAATGAAATCAACCTTGCTTGATGTAGCTAAAGCACTGTATTTCAGACATATTTAGTACCAGGCTTAACGAACAAATTTTGGGTGACTTTTACCTGTAGGAAAAAAGTCTAAGCAGTGCCACTATGGTCACTACAGTTGTGACTGACTTGATAATCAAAAGTAGTCTAGGCCAAGGACTTGTTAGCACAGCTGAAGAGCCCCTTTATTTATAGTCACATACTCTGTCTGCCTTGACTAATGATGGGTCTAATCTTGCTGGTCCATTGTCCTGACTGTTGAGAGATCAGGTACCTTCAAGTGGCAAAATATTTTGTATTGTGAATGATTTGTGAATATATTTATTCCATAATTATTGGGGGGGGGAAGATGCCTGTTAGCCAGTTACATAGTAATCAGTTGCCTTAAAAGACATTTTTCTTCTGCCAGTAATGTTAGATATCCATATAGCAGGTCTACATCTGAATCCTGTGAAGCTTTTGATCTCCTCAGTGTTTTGTGGTTGAGTTCCCAATGGTAATTCTGTGACAAAAAGCACTTGGAACACATTAGTGTTCTTCATTTACATGTTTGATTACCAACAGCCATCTTGGAGTGCTATGTGAGCATGTGCAATTTCTATCCCTTGAAAGAGCATTTAGGAGAAGATAGATGCTGTTGGTGGTGCCCGTGGTATTCTTCCTGATGTGGTTGCTTAGGAGCTGTGCTGGTTTCTGATGTGATCATGATCAATGTAATTTCTGTTTCTGTTGTAGCATGTGGACAAGCAATACAGTTCATGTGCCACCTTTATTATTTAATGGTTGCTTGGGGTTTTTTAACTGATGTTATGCCACAGCCTACGAAGATGGTTAAGATTTTATAGAATGAGTGAAGACTGATATATTCCTGTATGCTAAGTCATTTAGGAGGTGAATTTTTGTCCTCACGCATGCCACCTGGTAACACTCAGGATAGGATGGGTATGAACCCATTAGCATCTTTAATTCTTAATGGCAACAATTTTTAAATACTATATTTACATGAAGCTCAGGGGATTGTTTTTAGTGTAATATATACTTATTGTAGTCCAAGAACAATGCTTTCACACATAGCTGTCTATAATTTGGGATCTAAGGCTTGCAAATTCTGATCTGCCTTACCAAGGCAAAAGTCCCACAGGCATGTCTAAGTTGTAGCCCACTGGTTAGGGTCAGTTCTGTACCTGCTTTTAGCTGGTGATAAAGGTAGGCAATGATTTCTGTTAACCTTGCTCCATTTCAGCAGATTAAAACCTGGTTAGTGGGATGTTGGCTGACTGGTTGCATCACACAGCTCTTTTAAATGCAAATGTTGAGCAGCAGAAATTTAGTCTAAAATCAATCTGTTCCCTAGCTAATTTTGTTTTAAGGGACGCACCTTCTGTGTCCTTGAAAAGCTCTGCATTATTGTGCCAAATAATAGGAAATACTGTTCCTTATTTTTGGGTGTTGAGTGGTTTCTAATTTGGCTGGATGTAAAAACTTTCTATCAGAGGAGTATTTTTCATGTTTGCTGCCTCAGGTGAATCATGTCTCCAGTGATGAGCATCACATATATCTTTGCAAGGACAAAAGGCTAAAACCATCTTTGACTAGTTACAGAAATGTAATATTTTCAACTTTTTGTATAGCTCAGACTTAATTGAAGAGGACTGTCTTTGTGGTCAATATAGAAAATAACTGGCTTTTACTGAGAGCATTGACATAGGCGAATACTTTGTAATGATGAGACAGGTTTATCAGCAATGCTGTAAAGCCAGTTACCCATTTCAAGTCTCTTTATACCAATCCATTCAGTCACAAGCAGAGTTAAATGTGACTAGCCATGGATGTAGAATACCGTGGTCGGTCAATGTAATAATATCAAAGAAATTGAAAGAAAATATTTGTCAGTTAGTAATGCATGGCAATATCTGGATTTTGATTATTTTTTTTCCCCCCCCTCAGCCAATTTAGCAAAGCTGACTGGGAGAAGAAAAAGTTTGATAAGGCAATCGGGTAAGTTTAAACATCTTTTTAAAGTTGCCACAAACACAACAGTTAACAATGATGCTGTATATTTGAGGGGAAAAAGGTGTTTCCTGGTTACTTTTAAAAGGAAATGTCAGTGTACGTACTAACATGTATTGTCTTAACCACGCTTTGATTTTGATCAAAGATTACAGGAAAAACAGTTTGAAGTAAGAATTAGGAAAACTAACCCCAAAATGTTGTGGCAAGGAGAAGCTTTCTCTGCGTGCTATGAATAGTGCAGTGACGAATATCTGTTTTATTCTTCTTAACACATAGTGTGATCAAGTCTCACTTCTTACTGTCAGAGCCAGGTTCTGATCTGCTTTCAGGAAAGTATAATAGGGAAGAAATAGCAGTGAGGTTTTTTCTTCTTAAGCATTGCGTTTGGTGTAGCTGCATTATTCATGAGTGTGGAACTGGATGTTCTTTCTGAGTGTATCTGAAAATCTGTAATACAACATTTTAATGCCCATATTTCATTTTTCTGTGAAACTTGCCATTAGGCCTCACGTTGCAGTTAACTTCTGGACTTTTATTTATTATTTTTTCCTTCTGAAATATATCAAAGGTTAAAGAAAAGGAAAGTATTTTGGTTTGCTTGATAGAGGTAATCGAAAAAATACCTAGGACAGTCTACAGAAGACAGCTGTGTTTAGAGGAGAAAAAAAACAAAATCACTGAATAACTAAACAAATTTGCTTTTATCACTAAATGTCAGTGTGGGACATTATATGTTTTCTTGGGAAGTAGTCACTGCCAGAAATGTCAAATTCTTTATGCAACAGGCTCACAAATTAAGAAATAACTTCCAACTTCTGAGTTCTGTTGTGCCTACATATACTTTCCTTGTTGATATCTCTTAGCAGGACAGGGGTTTGCTTCATGAGTCTGACTTCTTATTTCTGTTTCCAGCATACTCTGATTTAGGTTTTTGCCTGTTTTCTGGCCTGTGTATCTAGTTCTCTGTTAGGAAGAAATTGGAGGTGACTCAGCTGGATCTTTTTCACAGGCTTTTTAGCCATATGAATGTCTTTATAGAACTGATTGTTGAAACCTGATGTTCCTAACTGTGGCTAATGAATTCCAGTGGGGCAGATGGGTTAGAGTAGCAAATGATGCGTCACCCTGCAGACACAGCCACCGTGTGGAGTGCTTACCTTGTGTCAGAGGTGACCACAGGAGCACAGGGACACCTGGACTTGTTCTTACTCCATAGGAATGAATCTGTGCTGCTCAACTGAAAATGCTGGCACAGTGATGAAACTCCTGTTTTTGCGGTGACCATATGTTTCACAAGGGAAACACTGCCGTTAGAGTGTTACAAAGCAGGCAGGATAACTGTTTTTCTTGTTTTCCACCCCCCACCTTGGGAGCTCACGAAGGAGAGAATTAATACACCTCAATAGCACACAATCTGCAATGTCAGTGTCATCAGTGTTTCTTACAGTGTGCTGAAAGAAGACAAACTCTCCACAAATGTTGCTGCTTCTTTTTCTTACAGCTATTCTTTTGCTATCGTGGGCATTAACATAACAGACCTCGCATACAACCTGCTTGTGAGTGGAGCTCTGAAGACCCATTTCTACAATGTTGCTCCAGAAGCACCAACACTAACTCACTTTCAGCAGACATTCTGTAAGTGGTGGGGAGCGGGAAATCCGTAATTTGTACTCCTGCTAACGCTTTTGTACTAACCATACTTTAAAAAAAAAAAAAAAAAACCCAAACCAAACAAAAAAAAACCCCAAATAGTTGCTGACACAGCATAGAGAGTACCATGCTAGTCTTGCTCTCCTGTCTTTAGGATGCTTGGATTCAATTCTTAGTTGTGATGGATGCCACTACCAAACCAAGGGGTAAAACAAACACAACAAAACAAAACAAACAACAACAAAAAAAACCAAAAAAAAACCCCAAACAAAAAAAACCACCAAGTGCCTGAACAAGTGACCTTCCTATCTTCTTAGACTGGCTTTAAATAATAATAATAATAAACTAAAGGTACTTTAAAGAGCTTCTGGAGATTGCTTCTCCATAAATCCAACTGTCTTAAGATATTTGCATTTACATTCAAGTCTTACCCTCCACCCTTCTGTAGAGTTGTCCCCCCTCAAATTAATGCTTTCCCAGCCATTTCCCCTGTATTCTAGCATCCCTTCTACAGCACAGACCTGCTGTGCATCCTTGCACAGTGGGAGCAACACTTCTAATATTTTTCAATGTATAGGCAAGAAACTGATAACAAGATGTCAAGATGCACTGTTTTCCACATTTATGACAATTGCAAAAGGTTTTGTTCTTTTTTTTTTAAGTTTGGCTATTTAGCTAACAGATTTTTTTGTTTTGCAGCTATAATATTTTCTTATTGCTTAACTGGATAAATGGCAAATATTAGTGTCCTGTGCATCTTTTTCATGAAATAGTATAGGCTTTTCAGAACAAGGATGCTATTTAATAAGGCTCATTCACACAAAATATTATGTGGGCAGATATCATGCTGTAGCAGGGCTCTCCCTTTTGTGATGCTTTCTGGGTTCCTGCCCTAGGTAGGCTGGCTGGTAGGAACTCTGGGCAGTTTAGCTGCTAGCCTTTTGTCTTTGGTGGTGGTTGGCTTGATAAATAAAAAAAAGACAAATAAGTATCTACCTAAATATCCACTTATGCATCTTCAGGTCATCTTTTCATTGGAAGGGTTACTCTGTCTTTTCGCTGCATTCCTGACGTGCCCATGGCCTTGTGAATGGATGTGTCGAGTATGATTGGTTTGGCTCCCATATCTCCTATATCTCACAATCGCTAGCCCTTGTTCTTGTGGGGGACCAACTTACCAGATGTCTGCTGGAAATACAATACAGCAGAGAGAAAACAGTCTAGGAGGTTCCTGGAATGTGTGGAAGATAACTTCCTGACACAGTTGGTGAGTGAGCCAACTAGGGAAGGCGCCCCGCTGCACCTGTTGTTTGCAAACAGAGAAGGACTTGTAGGTGATGTGACGGTTGGAGGCCGTCTTGGGCATAGCGATCACGAAATGATAGAGTTTTCGATTCTTGGAGAAGTAAGGAGGGGGGGTCAGCAGAACTGCTACCTTGACTTTTGGAGGGCAGACTTTGGCCTGTTTAGGAGCCTGGTTGAGAGAGTCCCTTGGGAGGCGGTCCTGAAGGGCAAAGGAGTCCAGGAAGGCTGGACATTCTTCAGGAAGGAAATCTTAAAGGCACAGGAGCAGGCTGTCCCCATGTGCCAAAAGACAAGCTGGCAGGGAAGAAGACCAGCCTGGCTGAACAGAGAGCTTTGGCTGGAACTCAGGAAAAAAAGGAGAGTTTGTGACCTTTGGAAGGAGGGGCAGGCAACTAAGGAGGATGTCCTGTGGCTATGCAGGGAGAGAATTAGAAGGGCCAAAGCCCGACTAGAACTTAATCTGGCTACTGCCATAAAAGACAGTAAAAAAATGTTTCTATAAATACTTTAGCAACGAAAGGAGGGCTAAGGAGAATCTCCATCCTTTATTGGATGCAGGGGGGAAACACAATGACAAAAGATGAGGAAAGGGCTGGGGTACTTAAAGGCTGAGGCAAAGAAGGCGTTAATAGTAAGACCAGTTGGTCTTGGGGAACCCAGCCCACTGAGCTGGAAGAGAGGGACAGGGAGCAGAATGAAGCCCCCAGAATCCAGGGGGAAATGGTTAGTGACCTGCTACACCACTTAGACACACACAAGTCTATGGGACCCAATGGGATCCACCCAAGGGGACTAAGGGGGCTGGTGGAAGCACTCACCAAGCCACTTTCGGTCATTTATCAGCAGTCCTGGCTAACCGGGGAGGTCCCAGTTGACTGGAGGTTAGCAAATGTGACGCCCATCTACAAGAAGGGCTAGAAGGAGGATCCGGGGAAGCACAGGCCTGTCAGTCTGACCTCGGTGCCAGGAAAGGTTATGGAGCAGATCATCTTGAGTGCCATCACACGGCATGTAGGGGACAACCAGGGGATCAGGCCGAGTCAGCATGAGTTTATGAAAGGCAGGTCCTGCTTGACTAACCTGATCTCCTTCTATGACAAGGTGACCCACTTAATGGATGAGGGAAAGGCTGTGGATGTGGTCTACCTAGACTTTAGTAAAGACTTTCACACCGTTTCCCAGAACATTTTCCTGGAGAAACTGGCTGCTCATGGCTTGGATGGGTGTCTTCTTTGCTGGGCAAAAAAATGGCTGGATGGCCGGGCCCAAAGAGTTGTGGTGAATGGAGTTAAATCCAGCTGGTGGCCAGTCACAAGTGGTGTTCCCCAGGGCTCAGTACTGGGGCCAGTTCTGTTTAATATCTTTATCAATGACCTCGACAAGGGGATTGAGTGCACCCTCAGGAAGTCTGCAGATGGCATCCAGTTGGGCGGGAGTGTTGATCTGCTTCAGGGTAGAAAGGCTCTGCAGAGGGATTTGGCCAGGCTGGATCAATGGGCTAAGGCCCATTGTATGAGGTTCAACAAGGCTAAGTGCAGAGTCCTGCACTTTGGTCACAACAACCCCATGCAGTGCTACAGGCTTGGGGAAGAGTGGCTGGAAAGCTGCCCGGCGGAAAAGGACCTGGGGGTGTTGGTCAACAGTTGTCTCAATATGAGCCACCAGTGTGCCCAAGTGGCCAAGATGACCAACAGCATCCTGGCTTGTATCAGTAGCGTGGCCGGCAGGACTAGGGAAGGGATCATCCCCCTGTGCTTGGCACTGGTGAGGCTGCACCTTGAATATTGTGTTCAGTTCTGAGCCCCTCACTACAAGAAAGACATTGAGGCGCTGGAGCGCATCCAAAGAAGGGCAACGAAGCTGGTGAAGGGTCTGGAGCACAAGTCTTATGAGGAGCGTCCGAGGGAACTGGGGTTGTTTAGTCTGGAGAAGAGGAGGCTGAGGGGAGACCTTATCGCTCTCTACAACTCCCTGAAAGGAGTTGTAGTAAGGTGGGTATCAGTCTCCTCTCCCAAGCAGCAAGTGATAAGACAAGAGGAAACAGCCTCAAGTTGTGCCAGGGGAGGTTTAGATTGGATATTAAGAAAAATTTCTTTACCAAAAGGTTTGTCAAGCATCGGAAGAGTCTGCCCAGGGAAGTGGTTGAGTCACCATCCCTGGAGGTATTTAAAAGATGTGTGGATGTGGTGCTTGGGGACGTGGTTTAGTGGGACTTGGCAGTGTTACATTTACGGTTGAACTTGATGATCTTAAAGGTCTTTTCCAACCTATAATGATTCTATGATTCTGTATCTTATTCTTGGTTCTGGTTTCTTGCCACGCCTAAAATCCCCCACCACTGAATTTGGGGGAGGAAGCGACATGTTTTAGCACCTTTACAGTGTCTTGTTGCCACTGCCAAAGTCTTGGCTGCAGGAGGGACTGTTCTGCTGGCAAAGCCTGGGACTGTGCCCCAGGACCAGTGTGTCTGCTGACCAGCGTGGCCAGTCCCTCATGACGACACTGGAGGGAGAGCAGATTTTGACAGCTCTTCCCTCTACAGCCCATACATGTATGAGTTATGAAGTGGGACAAAACTTGCGCAGGCCTCTGGTGTAGTAATGGGCCAGTAAAGGTGGTGGATGTTCCTACACACTCTGCCTGCCATCCTAGGAAGAACTTGAGGTTACCAAAAGGACTTTATTGCAGAGAAAGCATCAACAGACAAACTTGCCTGGAGCAAGGATGCTTCATCCAGAGATTATCTGTTTGAGTCTGACAAATCCCTGCTCTTATGCTCTTGCAGTTTCTCTCCTCTCCCTACTGCAGTCATCCTAGGTTTCCTTCAAATTTCCTTCAAACCCAGACACCATTAGGCTGCATTAAATGCCTACAGGCTGCCTGACTGAACTGGACAGTGAAAATTGCATTTCCTAGCCAGCAGCCATGCTAGTAGGGGAACACAGTGGTTGTACTGCACGGACCTCCTAAACGCTGATCCACCACGTCCTCATCTGCACCCTTGTGCTCCCTCAGGGACACACATGAAGCTGAGAATTGTATTTGGCCCACTGCTCTTGGGCTCTGTTGCCTTCTCTGACTGTACAAGTGCAACTGACAATGCATGGCACTGCACTGCTCAATAGCATGCTCAACACAGTCACTGCTGAAGTATAGAAGGTACCTCTTGGAAATCTCTTAGATTTTTGCGGGATGAAGGTCTAACAATGTTTTACACTTTAGATAGTGATTTTTTTTTTTTTGAAAGGAGTTTTACTGAGCTTTTCTGTGAAAGTAACATCTCTTGGAATGAATCAACCTGTGGCTGTTGGAATATATGGAAGAGACTTGAAGATGTACTCTAAAGTACCTTTTGAATGAAGTTTCTTGAATTAATGATGGGGAAAAAATGTGACTATGCAAATATACCTTGAAATTTAAGTTAGATGTATGTGGATAAAAGCAATTAAGCCTTTTTTACAACAAATGCCCTCACTTTCTGGAATACAGAAAACTTACTTGCGCATTTTGCTGTGTTGGGATGAAAGACTATATTTCTTCAGTGGTTCATCTGCTGTGGAAGTTGGGATCAAGAGATTGGGTCCAGTTCATTGAAGTCCTAGTGCTGGATGTAATGTTTTTCCTGTCAGTGAAACTCTTTGAGTCCAAGGACGGCACAGAACTGAGAGGGTAAAGGCCTTAATCAGAGCCTGTATATTGGAATCAAGTTTCTTCCTATAACAGGGATGTCTTACCAAAGCTAGTGGTTCTGTATATCACCTTATCATTCATCTTTTCAGGATCATAGGCATAAGTGTTAAACGACATTTCCAGCAACGTCATGTACACACAAGGTAAAATTGTGCATGAGGAGGAAGTGTTGATACAGAAAGATGTGATGGTAACTGTTATGTTACCTACAAGTATGCTCTTTTTTTAGTGGAGAGTAAGCAATGTTCCCATGAGGAAATATCTGTGAGGCAGAACTTGAATATAAACAAAAGGCTGGTGAAGCACCGTCAGCAGCATCTTCCCCTGCTTTTATTGTCATTAGTTTAATATTTTATTTCATGTAGGCATATGTCAAGACAACTAGTGACTTCTTGTATTTATTGTGAGAATTTCTGCCAATGTATAATATTCATCAAATCTGGGGTTTGTCCAAAATGGGTTTAGTCTTGTCCTTGCATGGTGCTGTGAGGTGTCAAACCTCAGTGACCAAGATTCCCTGTATAAATCATAATTGTTAATTGCAGGGTTTTTTCTAATTTTGTATGTGATCTTTACATATTGTATTTATCTCTTCTACTTCTCCTTTTTTATTATTTTGTAGGCTATTTAATGCATGAATTCCACAAATTCTGGATTGAAGAGGATCCACTGGACATAATGGAGTTCAATCGTGTCAGAGAGAAATTTCACAAGCGAATCCTGAAACAGCTCCAAAACCCAGAGATGGCTCTGTGCCCTCATTTTGCTGCATCAGAAAGTTTAATCAATATGTAGTTACTCACTCAATTTTATTTGGAAACACTGTCTCACTCTTGTGTTAGATCACTGTTCAGACCATCACTAGCATACTGAATGACCATGGCGATTGTATGCATGTTTTTGGTGCAGTATTCATCTATTTTTGTCACATGTACTAGAACCCCTTATGCTTCTCTTGTTGGGGATTTCTCATTTTAAATTGGCGCTCATATTGCAGCATTATGCAGTGTTACATTCTGAATTGATGTCCAGGTATCAGAGTTTTTCTATTTTTTTAGACTTCCCTCATAATTTAGCATTGACAATTGAATTGTATTTCTCTAGCTGTGTTTTTGTATATGTGGAATAAGTAGCTGGATCTTGTATTGTGAAAGCTTTTTAACTTCTTGGTATGTTTTAAGATAACTACTAGCATTTCAAGCAAAATTTATCTTTGGATCTCGTCTAGAAGATAATGTATGTAATTTAATCTGATGCAGGCAAACACATTATAGTCCAATTTTCTCCATGCAGCCATATATGCTTAATGCAGAATTAATGAGGCTTATGAGATAAAAAGTTTCAGTGAGAAGAGTTTATGCAGAATTACAATCAGACTCCACAGCTGCATGAATACCAAATAGTCTGGTGATGCTAGTACATTCACAGTGAACTGCAAACACACTCACAACTACGGGATACTGGCAGGGGCCAAAAATTATATCATCAGGCTGTTGTCACCAACACCACCATGCTGAAGCATGGTCTAAATTCCTGCACATTCCTTTGAATATACAGGGGTTAGTATTTTGTGTAACATGTTGGAAGGCAATATGATTTGGTCACATTGTGCTTGGTGAGTTCAAGGAAGCAAAAATCTTTTTTTTTTTTTTTAAACTACTGAAAATGTTGCTTTGGTTGTCAATTCAGTTCCTAAGAACTGGGAGAAATAATTGATTAGAAGGTTTAGAGCAAAACCACCTGAGTTTCCCAGAATACTTGTAAAAAAAAAAAAAATTTAAAATGGCAAACTGCCTTTTTTCTAAAAACATAAATGAGTAAAAGTGTCTGACGCTAAGATTGTGTAGTATATTGAACAGCATCTACCATGGCATTTCATACCCATGGTATTTTTTACCTTCTAAGCAATCAATTTTAGTATTATATGTGTAAATCACTTGCATATGGAGATTAAATTGAGTAGTGTCTGACTACTTGTGAATTATATGAATAAATTATATGTCATTCTAAACTGAAGCACTGTGGGTTTTATTTTTGAGATATGCAGTAATACAGATGAAAGCTATTTTACTTTAATGGATCAGGTAAAAGGGGATGTAACAGCTTTGCGGTATTTCCTTAGTCTGAAGAGTGATCGGAGCTTCCTCAGATCAGGTTCTTTATACCGTTTCTAGTTACAGCTTGGGTCATCACTTTATAAGTAAAAAATAAAGCAATGGGAGTGGTTAAAGTTCTTGGGAAACTCCTTGGATTTAAGCCCTCTCATTTCTTTGCTAAAGTGTAAGATGGGGATCAGGACTTCTCTGCAGGGCTGGAAACTTGCACTCATTGTGGAGTTAATCCGTAAAACTCCATGGGTGTTGCGATAATTAGTCTTCTCCAATGAATTTGGAAATATGGAACTGGAAATATTAACTATTGCATATTTTGCATGAAAATACAAGGAATAAAAACTGTGCATGTTTAACTTACTACTATTGATTTTGGAAAGTGGTTATTTTTAATCATTAGATATGGAGGACTTCTTTGCGTCACTCTTGAAGCTTCTAAAATAAGTTTCTAGCAACGTTTTTCATTGTTTCAAATCTTAGACTCTCTCTTTCCCTGCCCCACTCTGACTTAAATACCTTTTGCAATTTGTTAGGCTACGCTGGTTTATTTTTAATACTCTGTACTGGAGTTCATGGAGTTGGGGGAGGGGGAAGCTCGAAGGTCTTTGCTACCTTCTTATGGGTGTGATCCTCTCAGTTGTTATGCCTTGTCTCAAGGTGTCAACTTCAAATAAAATCAGAAAATGTCATCTGGCTCCATGTCAGATTGTGTCACTATAATCTAGCTGCTTTGGGTGATTGTTTTTCCTGTCTTGCAGGAGGATGAATTTAATGAAGGTAAGTGTGAAATTCCTCCTCCTGTGGAGCCCCTGCATGCTGGTGCCTACAGATCTTATCATCCTGCCCGCACAGCTTTGGCCTGTGATATCCTTGCTCTCAAAATCCTTGTCAAACCTGGGGCAGAGAATGTCCCTGGTGACTGCCAAACTGGCTGTTTGCTATTCAGGGAGGATGTCTGTCTGGCACTGCCTTCCCTCCTCCCCAGGAATGGCCTCTTACCATGATGCAAACCTGAACTTTTCCTTAAAAAATTAGATTTTATATTATTACTAATACATCTCCAAACTGACCTGTGAGGACCTGGATGCTGCTTTCCCTAGGGAGGAGAAAATGAAAGAAACAGCAAAAAAAAAAGTATAAAAAGTTGTTTCAAGAAAGTAGAATCAATATTCATACTCACTGCAGGGTGCAGATTTTGGTTGAAGAGTAGAGAAGATTTAAGTTGGATCTTTTGAAAAACTTTCCACAACCTCATGATTACTGCACTTCACCTGATATCTCCTCTCCCTGAGGCTCCCATGAAGCTGGCCGGATGCCTGCTGCTGGGAAAACATCATCCCTGGCCCTGCGTGGTGCGGGTAGCTCAGGCAGCAAGTGCTGCCTGCCCAGCCTGTAAAGCTCTTTGGCACCTTTCTTTTTTAACAAGTATTTTTCTTAGGAAAATAATTTACATTGGCAGGGCTGTGTAACCCAGGTGTTTTGAAAAGGCACAGCCATGTTGTAAGTCTAAGCTGCTAATTTACTTTATAAAATACAAGATAGCTTACTGATGCTATACAGAATATCTCTTGCTTTGGGCGGGCAGATGAAAATATAATTGATGAAAACATGGTATTGGCAGGTTGTATGTGATTCAAAATGCAGAAATGTTTACCTTGATCTGCTTAAAGCCAGAAAAAAGGGCCACATAGTGTTGTGGTTCTTTAATTCTGTATGTGAAATTATACAAGGGTGGTCTGTATTTCTCTGTGTTACAGATTCAGCCACTTCCCATAGCACAGCGCTTCCTTATCCCGGCTAACGTGAATTTAAATTGTTGCCAGGGCTCCTTCAACAACGTAGGTGGGCACTGATTCGTCTTCAGTAACCTCAGTGCTCCACCAGCATCTGTGGAGCTGGGGCTGTGAGCGCCAGCAGGGTCTGCACCTGGGGTTTTGATTACGGCTGGGAGGAGAGTGAGTGCTGCTCCAGCTTCCTGTCACTTTTTGGCTTGCGGCTTTTTTCTTCCTCTGGGGAAGGGAGAATTATTTTTGCTGAGGTTCTTACTGGCTCTTTTGGAACGTACTTTTTTAAATGCTGGTGCTGGTGGTATTTCTATGTATTATTTTTAGAAGCAAACAAAGTCCATCTTATCTAAGCTGTTTGTCTTGGAGAATTTTATCTCCTGGCTGTTTCCCAGAGCAGCACTGAAGCTGGACTGGAAAATTTCCTGTTGTGTGGAGGGTAAAGGGGATTAATCCATTGGCCTCATTAATGGAAGAGCAATCTTTAAAAGCACCTGTACCCGCTGTGCGGTCTGTGCTGTGTGCCCTGTGGGGCACAGCCGGGTGGCAATGGCTTAGCGGTGCTGACTGAAGCACTTTGCTGCAAGCGGAGAATTTTCAGCATGTTCCCAGTTGAAATAAGTGCTGTTAGGTGGAGCAGGGTGTATGTGAACAGAGTACTGATGCTCAGATTAATGAACCCAGATCTGCTGCTACTGACCTAAAGAATCAGTGGTAGCATCATGCACACGTTGGTTTCCTTCACGCAGTTGGTATCATCATTTCCTTCACAATCCTGCCCTTCATGGGCTGTGGTTAGCTTTTAACATTTCATTTGCTTACCTGTCTATTTTTGTCATAATGTGACCTGAGGTTTTTGACCCTTCCACAGGGGCGACCAGCATTGCAGAGTTGTCCACTAGTGGGGTCTTGCAGACTGGAGTTGTTCCTGCATAAGCTCTAGAGAAAACCTCAGGCCGCAGCTCTGCCGCTTGGATGGATCTGACTGAGGTAGCAATCAGTTACAGCCTGAAACAGTAACCGTGTGCAAGTCTATAAACGCTAAGTTCATGTGTTTGACAAGTACTGTTGGGAAATAGGGGAACTCTGTACATACTTCCCTCTGTCCCCCAGTTGGCTCTTGACAAGCTTGACATTGTCGACATACGACCATTTTGGCATCATAGGAAGACTCCTCTATGAATGACTCTCATAATCTCCGATTTTTGGAGAACTGTTCTACTTTGAATCTTGCTAATCACCCTGATTGTCACCTCTCACTCCTCACTTGGAATTTGGTTCAATGTGAGCTGGAATTTTGCACTAATGAATCCTCCAGGCTACACTGAGAAAACCAGTATGGTTCTCCTCTGTACACTTGCATCTGCAGCATGGTGCAGCTAAAAATCACATGAATTATTAAAATAGATGTTTTGCAGAAAACAATCCTGAAACAGATAAGAAAATGAATTATTCATTGTTTTCCTTAGTTTGCGGCAGTGCAGGTTTTCTGTAAGACTTGCCAAAGATTAGACAGGAGTCTTCCTACAAGATCATGTAGGAATACAGCAGCACTGGCTTTGTGCTTTCCCCTGTGAGCAGCAGCACACATAGAAATCAGGTCATTACTTATTCTAGTAAAGGAAACTGTTCTTCTCTATATAGAACTATAATTAGAAAAAGAGATTTAGCTCTAAAACCTCCAAGCAAGAACTGGGTACAGCAGCTTAGGTCAAAATGAACTATGGGGAAGGGCAGAGGTTTGTTACTCATGTTGCTTTGTTCCTAGACCTGGGCTCCACTGTACTGAAGGACTGTAAAAACAAGTAACTTCATAAGGTGTAATCCCCAAAGAGCTTACACCCTGAAACAAGGGAGGTGAGCAAGGCAGGGGAGCATGGGGTCAACACCTATCAGCACAGCTGTCAGCACAGCTGGCAGCTCAGCAAAGCAGAGCAGCACAAGAGGAGCTAGAGAAAGGGACGTGAGGAAGCTTGTTGTATGTTTATGGGCGGTTTTTCCCAATTGCAAGGGCAACCAAGGAAGGCACATGGAGATGACTGAAAAACCTAACTAAAGGACAACAGGGCATGGCACTGTGACATACTAGAATGAGGAGAGACAGATTCCTGGTGGATACAACACTGCTGAGAAGGTCCTTGAAAGAAAAATGTGTGTGGTAGAAGTCACTTCTAGCTCAAATGGAATCCAATACATAGCACTAGTAGCAAGGCTTGCTAAAGCCTTAGGCCACAAGCTGTGAACTTTCACCTAGATATGCTGACCGTATACTGAACTTTTACTTAGCTACATGAAGGAAGGCCCCGAAACCGGTGCAAACCAGACAGATAAGGTAGCCACAACCACCAGCAGAAGCTGTATCCATTAAGATAAGAAAAGGAATGTCCCACCTGGAGACAGAGAAAGGACCCAGTAAGGAACAAGAAGACCCCAGACCCAAATATTGCTATTGGACCGAACCATCGTGTGAGGGGATGGGAACTTAAGTTGTAAGGGTATAATTGCCCAGGGATTTCTTTGTTCGGGGTACCTCTCTGGAGGCACCCAGCTCGAGCTGTTCTTCACCGCTGTACCACTCAGTAAATTCGTCTGGCGTACATTGTGTTGAGACTCTGCTTCAGGGAAACCTAGGGTCGAGCCTGAGGGGAGAGAAAGTGCCTGAGAGTCAGTGTGTGTGTGAGCGAGGAGTCGAAAAGGGGCACCCATCAGCTCAATGGAACTGCCTGCTGCGAAGGGACTCCGGTCCTAGCAGTTGAAGTCTCGGGTGGTGTGTGTGTGACTCCCTGAATGGTGTGCCAATGCTCAGGCTGCAGCTTCTCCTTTAACAACGTGGTCCAAAGTGAGAGAGTGCGTGTTGAAGGGGGGATTCATAGAGATGCTGGTGTGATAAACGTGGGGCTGGTGCAGCTGGCACAGGGAGCTCAGCAAGGGTTGTGTGCCAGGGTCCGGAATGGGTCTGAGCATGACAACACTGCATGGTCCAGGGCCTAAGAAGATAAGGACAACTTTGAGGGCAAATTTTACTTCTGGGGATGGTTAAGAAAGGCTGTGCTTCTCAAGAGAGGCCAGTCAGGAAGTATCAACAAGATGTGAACATAGCCTAGATGTAAAGCTCTAAAGAGGGGTTAGGGACAAAAGTGAAGCCCTTTGTCATGGTCCAGAGACAAGATGGGAGTATTCTCCACAGCTGGAAAGAGCTTTGTAGGCACATCAGGCTTAAGCAGAGGAAAGTTGTTAGGAAATGGTGAACAACTTGGGACTGTAATATGGACATCAGGATAAAAGTCTGGAGCAGAGAGAGCTCTGTGACTCATTGATGGGGCAAGAACGGCCAAGATTGTGCCTGCAAACAGGATTAACCAAGGAGAAAATGTTGAAGCAGGAATAAAAAATAGACCAATGGCAGAACCCTGTGGAGAGCCTCACGGATAGAAAGAATCCTCCACAGGACTTACAGCAGTAATGATCAGAAAGGTGGGAGGCACAAGAGGACAGTCTCAGAAACTAAGGGGAGACCAAATTTGAGAAAACAGCCATGGTCACCAGTGTCAAAGGCATTTGACAGCTGAGTGCTCTATCTTTTCCCTGGTGATATGCTCTATTCTGAGCAGATTCTTTTTAATTCATCCAGCAAAGCACTCGTGCTGTGCCCATCTCACCACAGGCCAATCAGCAGTGCATACACCCTGCAAAAACAGTACCAAAATCCTCAAAAGCAGTAAATCAGCTCAGCCCCTTAGCTTTTGTCACCTGCCCTTGTCAAACCAAGGCATCCTTCTGGCAAGACTCATTAAGCAAGCATTACCCAAGCACGAGTCCTCCTTGCCTGCTCAAAGGCAGGTGTGAGTTTTGCTGAGTTGCAGACTGACTCCTGGGAACAACTCGATCTTTTTGAGTCGACTCAGTCCTATCCGATGGGAATGGCACGTGTTCTACACCTCGTGACACAGACCTCTCAGGCTGATCCAGCCTATGAAACCTGCCTGCTCACCCCAGTGAAGCTGTCCCTGCTTGACGTGCTGGATGGGGGGAATGCCAAAGGGGCAGGATGCAGAAGACATGAGGATGCAGTTTGCTGCTTCTCTTTGATAGGGGTATTTGTGATGCTGATTTGGCTCTGCATGGTCTTACATGTTCCTTTAAGCTGTTGTGACTAAGCCGTCATCTGCTTCTTCACTTTCTCCCGGTTTTCCATCCACATTGGTTGGTTGGTTTGAATTTAAGCCAACTGACATACACTTTGCCTCGAGTTTCCATGTCTCTGTCCCCATTGCCCCTTCAGCTTCTCTCCCTTTCACCCTTTGTCACACACGTTTGGCAGAGAACCATTTTGCAGAGGATGTGAGTGTCACCTCTCAGTAGCTCCGTGGCCAAAAAAGAGCAGAAAAAAATGATGGGATCAGAGGTCTGAGCAGGCACCAGCAGGTGAGCCCCCTCCTCCCATCCTGCCCTGGCCCAGCTTCCAGGGGGCCACTGTGACACCAGGGGTAGGAGGGTTGCTCTAAGCTTGGCCATCTCAAGGCTGCTGCCTCCAACTGTTTTGCCCCTTTCATGAAGTCTGTGGCAAAGGGGCATGGGGACACAGAGCTTCTCTAGCTCAACTGCTAATTTAGTGCATGGGGTTGTTCTGCCCCTAAAGCACTCACCTTGAGTACTGTGTGCAGTTTTGGGTGCCACAGTATAAAAAGGATGTGAAGCTACTAGAGAGTGTCCAGAGGAGGGCCACAAAGATGGTGAAGGGTTTAGAGGGGAAGCCATATGAGGAGCTGCTAAAGTCACTTGGTCTGTTCAGCCTGGAGAAGAGGAGACTGAGGGGAGACCTCATCGCGTCTACAGCTTCCTCACAAGGGGAAGAGGAGGGGCAGGTGCCGATCTCTTCTCCCTGGCGACCAGTGACAGGTCCCGAAGGAATGTCAGGAAGATGTGCCAGGGGAGGTTTAGGTTGGATATTAGGGAAAGGTTCTTCACCCAGAGGGTGGTGGAGCACTGGAACAGGCTCCCCAGGGAGGTCGTCATGGCACCAAGCCTGACAATATTCAGGGAGCGCTTGGACAACGCTCTCAAACACATAGTGTGAATTCTGAGGTTGTCCTATACAGGGTCAGGAGTTGGACTCGATGATCCTTGTGGGTCCCTTCCAACTCAGGAGATTCTATGATTCTATGATTCTAAAGCACCCTCAAACTCCCACCAGGCTCCCTCCAGGCTCTGTCTCACAGGATAGAATTTATTTTATTTTTTTGTCCATGCCTGAGACAAGCCTCAGTTAGTGCAAGTCACGCCTGTCTGCTGTGAAGCTGTGCAAATTTACACCAGCTCCAAGTCTGGCCGGAAGAGATGAATCCAGCAACAGCAAAGACCCTGAGCCCCAGCAAGGAGTTATAATCCCAGCACAGATCTCTCCTTTCATTTGCTGGATAAAAAGGCAGGTCTGAGGGAGATGTGAACATCAACTGTCTACTGAGTGGGTCAGAAAGTCTTCCCTGATCAGTGGTATGAGGGCCCTTGTATTAAAAGCTAGACTAAGCATTCATATCCTGGGAGACTATTTGAAAAGCCAGTCAGTGACTTTCTTTTCACGTAGAAATAGCTCATTTCTAATTCTGATAGAGATCCAAAAGCTACAGAAAGGTTGTGCAGTACATTTGGGAACCTGCAGCAGTTCAAGTCTCCCCCTTTCACTGAGAGAAAGGGGGAGAAGAAAGTATTAAACTATATTTCCAAGGATGCTTAGAAAACTTAGAAAAAAGAGAAAAAAGCCAGAGAGGGTGATGTTTGAGATGAGGCAAAAAGCTACTGTAAATACTTGCTATTTATTTACTGCGTTAGCTCTCCTCTATTAGCTACATTTGATCAGAACAGCAGTTAAATCTCAGTTATGCAGTTACATAACAGTTATATGCTTAAGTAATGCCTTACTTAACATTTCTGCCCACTCCCTATTTTCTCAAGCCTTGGGCGTGTGCTCTCCCACCTCCCTGGTCTATCATGTCATTCAGTGTCTCGTTTCAAGCAAGCACATTTTATTTGCCTTTGAAGTCTGCAGACTGGGTTTGTAATAGCTTCCAGAAACCAACGTTTAGTGGTGGACTTGACAGTGCTAGGTTAACGGTTGGACTTGATGGTCTTAAAGGTCTTTTCCTACCTAATCAATTCTATGAATCTATGATTCTATAAGTCACTTTGGAGCTGTCTGAACTGCAAGTCATAGAGAGAGATGCTGGCACTTCAATGTTTTATTCTATTTTTTAATTTGCACCTATAAATGCAAATTAAACATCTCTGTCTAGCAACAGTATCTTTTGTGATCCTCTTAGATTTATTATGAATGTCTATAATCACTGCCTATGAGTCTCATACATAATGATAATTAACTTCTATGCCACAGTTTGATTCCATTATTTTTCAGGCACAGCAATGACAGCTCCTAGACGTTTGAATGATGGGAGTTGGACACTCTCTTCCTCTCAGAGAGAGAATTGCCTTTGGGGTAGAGCATTGTGGGAGGCAGTGCAGCCTATGCCATTTGGGTTAGGTCATCTGTGATGCTACTGAAAATGTAATTAATAATATAACCCTAATATCAAATGCCTAAACTTCAGAGAGGGAGATAAGCACATAGCAAAAATGTTTGTAAGACCATGTACCTGTCTAAAAAAAGGTGAGTCTGAAATACCCACAGGCAGCTGGGAACTGCAGAGTGATGCTTTGCCTTGCATAGGCAGTGAGACTTCTACATCTGTCTTGTATCCTGTCAGGAGTTAATTCTAAGATACCTCAGCTCACTGCTCTTAGGATCAAAGCAGTTGTAATAAATTTATTTTCTCCATCTTAAATTACCTGTAACAAACACTGCAATGGGAAAAATGCTGTGTTCTAGAGAGAGCAAATTTTTCTTAACAAACCCACATAATATCAATGTATCTCATCAAGGTGCTGTTGTATGGCTGATACCCAATAGCCATGTTCCAGCCAGGACAAGTAATGCTTTGCACATCAGATGGAATTTGGTTTCACAAAATCCCAATGGGTGGGATACTTATCATATTTGGGGGAAATGAGGTGCAATAGAAAATAAGTCAGGTTTTAATTATTCTAGTGCATAAGAGAGACCTGAATTCCCAAGCCGTCCTTCCTTGTTTCAGCCATGAGAAAGCCTTCTCCAAAAAACAAGTAGGATTCCCTTTGAGAATGAAATATCTTGTTGTGGCTGTTAACAGCCACTTCTCTGTCATGGCTGAAGTTTGTGTTACTCAATACACATGCAAAGCATGGAAGACATTGTCTTGTCTTGTTCAAAGCTATCACATCATCATTCTGCAACGCTTGAAATCTGACCATTAAGCGACTTCTAAATGTAGAAAGTCAGATCCCCCAGGCAGAAGGGGCAACTTCCTCTGTTTAATGCCTGGTACATTTTTCAGTTTCTAAAAATAATGAGCTAACCATCGTGCCAATGCCTTCTTTGGATGTTGTCTTCTTACCTATTTCTTTCACCTGCATTCTACCTGTTCAAACTACAGTCTCATTCCCCCTTCAAAACTTTTCTTCTTGCAAGGCCCCCATAACCTCGTCTTCACTATTGATGTCTGACCGTACGATAAATTTGATGTCATAAGGGAAAAAACCACAAAAGACAATCTCAAAGCCATGAGCATCAATATTTTTTAAGAACAGCACCACATTAATTGCCTTCCAGTTGAGCCCCCGGAGTTATAACCAAGGAACTTTCTGGGGTAAAAGCAAGAGCTTTCTGATCTTGTGCAAAAAAACCCCAGAGGGTTCGGACCGCCCCCGTTCCCTCCCACGCCGCGGCTTCAGCACCCTGGACAGCGCCGGGCCGGGCAGGGCCACCACGGCGCTCGGTGCTGCTGGGTCCGCCGGGCCTCTCAGGCAAAAACCAACACTGTCTGCTAGCTCCCTGATATTCTTGCATCTACCCCCGTGTTTCAGCCCCTTGGTGCTAGCTGACTGCCGGAACGATAGTAGTGAGGATGCTTCTTAACTCTCTCCAAGAAAACTCTGTTAATCAAATTAGGTTAATTACACTTGAGTTTCTGGTGGAAATCAGAGTTTGGTGATCACGTTGAGGCTGTGCCCCTTCAGGGGTTTGGAACTGTACTGGGAGATTTTCACTCAGTCTGCCTGTCAGAGTTCAAGGAACATCTAGATGACACTTTTAGTCATACGGTTTTGTTTTAGGTAGTCCTGTGAGGAGCAGGGAGTTGGACTCAATGATCCTTGTGGGTCCTCTTCCAACTTGAGATATTCTATGATTCTATTCCATGATTCTATGTCGTGTTGCCTGGATAGGAGTCAGCTGTTGTGAATGCCCTCACCTTGGAGAAGGACTGCCAAGGATCCTGCACCCCAAGGCCTGAGAAAGCCCAAAGAGGCTGCAGCAGCCTGGAGGAAATAAAACTTCTATAGTGCTTGTCTTCCCCGAGGCAAGCATTTTCCATTCTGGGAAACACTGCTCTGTCACCTAAACACTTTCTAAATTCCATCAAAAGTGCAGAATGTCCTATTCACATACTCATTGTTAGTTCCCATAAGAAAATTGCAGCAACTTTCTATTAGCATTTTTCTCCCTTGTAAAATATCCTCCTCTTCATTGAGCTGGGCTGGGGAGTCTTAAGCACTGAAAGAAGGGTAGCCTTTGGTATTTGCTTTCATGGAAGCTCCCCAAGAGATAGTATCCCTCTCCAAGCTAGGACAGCCATTATAAACTATTTCTGATGAATGTTTGAACCCATTCTTAAAAACCAATGACAGCATCACTTGATACTGGTAGCGCCACATAACAGCGTAGAATAGTACTCAACTGTACCCTCTTTTAGTTAGACTAAGAAAACTGCTCTGAAATCTCCTTTGCTAACATTCAAGCACATTACTTTGTGTGCATGGAAAACAGTTTATTGCTTTCTTCTTTGCTGCTATGTTGTATATATTTGAAGGCTGTTATATCTCTTTAACAATCTTCTTTTCTCTAGCTTGGCCTGTCCCCACTCCCAGTGAGATGCCCAATGCCTGCTGCTGGGGCTACCACCAGCTGCCCTTGGCCTGCCCTGCTCCATGGCTGGTGTGATGGGACAGGCCCTGGCTGCCAGGCCCTGTCCTGCAACCCCCAGGGAGCCCCCAGCCTCCACAGTGCCCTGACAATAGGTAAAATGAGGAGCGATAACTCTTGAGAATACTTTCTCAGTTTCAGCAATCTGTGGGTTAAGCTTCCTATGGGGCCAGCAAGTCTATCCTCATATTTAACAGGTCTTGATGGTTTTTTTCCTTCCACGGATTTGTCTAAACATTTTTAAACATATCTGTCCTGTTTTCTTTCAGAACATCTTGTACTTCTGAGTTTTATTGTTCAATTTTACTTTGTGAAATGCCTTTCTTCATTTTATATGTCCCTATTATGTTTGCTATTTATTTGATGGACTGAGAAAGTGTAAATAGCAGTACATGTGCCCTTATTTGTTACTACTCATATCCTTTCTTCAGTCACCTTTTTTTTTCAAGTTAAAGAGATCTAGTCTGCTTAATTACTTCTCAAGCCAAAGTGGTCACAGTGTTTTTTATTATTTTATTGCCCCTCTCTGCAATTTTTCCCACACTGACCATGGAGCTGATGTGTTCAGGGAACTCCATGCAGTGATTCCTAGATCTTTCCTGTGTGCCAGTGTCTGCTGTGCTCATTATTTTGTGTGTTGAAGTGATTTTTCTCCCTATGTGGCCTACTTCACATTTGTCAACCTTTAATGTCATCTACCATTTTATCACTTATAATTTGGCATTGAGATGACACTCTACAACTCTTCATCTATGACATTTGTACCTCCAGAAAATTTTGCAATCCTCCTGCTTTTCCTGTAAGTATGTTAAACAATGCAGTCTCTTATGGACCTCCTTTTATTATGCAATTTCACTGTTCACTGCCACCTTCTTTCTGTCTTTCACCCAGTTAAAGGGACAACTTCCCTTTCTATCCCATGATAGTTTAGCGGTTTTTAAATGTACTGATCAGCTCACTTTTACTGACACATTCACTGACTCTTTCAGAGTTGTAATGTATACCAAAAGCAGGATTTCCCTTTGCAGAAGCCTTTTTTCCACTTACGTGCCTTTGAATTCTNTGGAAATGAAACTTCCTGGTCTGTCACTCCCCAGCTGTCCTTTGCAGCCCTCTTAAAAACTGATATTGCATCTGCCACCTTCTGTTCCACCGGTACCAGTCTGACATGAGCAATAAGTTACACTCCACAGTAACTAGGCAGGCAATTTCATATCTGAGCGCCTTTAAAATCACTGGGTGAACATCGTCTGGTCCTGCTGATATATCACTGTTCATTCCATTGACTTCTGGCCCTTCAGCTAGACCATTTCTCCAACTCATCACCTGCAGATAAAAGTTCTAGTGTGGAAACCCTCCTAACCCCTTCCACAGTCAACATCGCCGCAGGTAATTAATACATCTTTTCTGTACCAAACTTACATTCTCTGAGCACTCCTGTTCTGCATCTATCACCTGCAGGCCCTGCAGTCTCCGTGGCAGGTTTCCTGTTTCTGGTGTGTTTTATTATTAGCTTTTAATGCATCTGTCCTGGTGTTTCTCAACATTTTTTCTTGCCCTCCTTATGATTTTTTATTTAACTTCTCTGAGTTCTTTTCAGTTTTTCCAATTTGAATGCATTTTCTGTGTTTTGAACAGTAGTATTTTATTTATAATTACTTCCCGTGCTTTGCTGATTCTTCTTCTGGCCCTGCCATTCCCATAAGGATGTTTCCCTCATGCACATTGTGGTCGCTATCACATCATCATTTTTCAAAAGTAACGTTTGATCTTGATCCTGTGTGCTGCTCATGGCTGCACAGCTTCTCCTTCTGTGACGTCTGACTGCCCAAGAAACAATAATTTATGTTGTTAAAAAATGCAGCATGAATTAGAGCCCAGTCTGACATTTCCCCATTTTGTGGAGGCGGTGAGTAACTGAAGTTTTACGTGACCACTGTGCTTTCTGCCTTACAGCCTCGCTGGTGTCCTGTAGCATGTCAGATTCTGGTTGATAGTTTAGTCCTAATTGCACTTTTCCTATTTTTGAAATACCGGATTAGAGGGGTACTATATTATTTTTTTTAACAGCTAGTTTATTTTTCTAAAGCTTTCTTTAATGTATGCTGCACCTTCCTTATTGATACCATCTTCTTTGTCTTTCTGATATTTGCATTATCACCATGTCCTACTGGTTGTCTCCCAGTCACCACTCCTCTTCTAGGCCAGTTCTCATAAACCACCAGATGTTCCAGTCCACCCAACTTCACTTTTAATTAGTAATATTTCCAGAAAAAAAGGTATGTTGAACTTTGGACTTGGTCTGATTCTGGCTAAACAGGCCTTTATTTGTTGAAATTGCTGTTTGTTATGTTTCCCATCTGAATTTCATTGACTTCCATCCTGTTCTTTATCAGAGGACACAGTATGGTATGATTTTACATCTAGAAGATGAGCACTGTAGCTTTGGGGCTAGCTGTTTATGCAGACAAGCTTTCCCCAAGGCTGTAAGGCAGTTTCCAGTACTTTCTGTGCTCAGGTGAGCACAGCCTCAGCAGAGAAAGAGCCAAAATTCACAACCAAGACTGCAAAGGGAGCGTGACTGTAGTGCGACAGGTAAGAGTTCCCACTTATTATTCTCACAGGAGACTTAATTTAGCTTCATTGTGACATGGAGTTGACTGTAGCTTACTAACTAGGTTCTGTTTAATCATTTTGCTGATACACAAGTGAAAATGCAGCTAAAGTACCCAGAGGTATGGTTAAGTACGGAAGTATCCTAGGCTGAAAAAAACCCACCTAAGGCTTGATGTTTTCAATGCTTATTAGCTTCTGAGTTCACTTAGTTTTATACCATTAAAAAAAAAAAAAAAAAAAATTCAAAAAACCTGGACTAGATTTAAAGTTCTACTAGGACTGTAAAAATAAATTTGCTGAAAAAAAATATATTAAACTCAGTTAATTGTTATCACTTATTTTGTTCATAGACCAATAAGTTTTAGAACCTAGCAATTCAAAGGTATAATTTAAAATACAGATATGGATTTAAAGTGTGAAGCTTTGCATTTCCAAATAATATGTTCATTGGAGTGTTAGTTAATATAGCTTAATAAATATAGGATGTAAGATTTCTTATAGCGAAATTCTTCTATTCAAAACTGGGTTTAAGTGAAAGATCTAAAACTATTTCTGGTGTATCTCTTCCAGGTGATGCTGAAACAGACTTTTGCGGAGAGCAGATCAGAACTGGGGAAACACAAAGGGGCCGATCCTTGTCTGATGTAACCAGGCCCAGCTCCATTGAAGTCCATTGGGGAAATGGCTTGCAGCACGCAGAAGCAGATCTTTCCCAACCTAGTTGAAAGGCTCAGGTTAATCCTACTGAAACTGGCAGTCACCAGTGAAACTGCACTGCAGGTATTAAAAAAATTATGTCCCTGCTTTCAGGTATGCCAACAGATGTCTGTGGGCAAGAAGCTGAACAGCAAAATGGTTGAATACTGCAGGGAGAAGAGGTACATGCAAACTGCATTCTAGATTATTTATTGCTCGGTGTGTTCCATAGTTTTGATTAAGGAATTGGGTCACTCCCCCTAGATGTTTTGGAGGATGCATCTAGGCCAGGCTGTCACAGTAATGTGCAAGACCAAAGTTACACCCAGTTTTGTAGAAATGTGCAGATTTCTATGAGCACAAGGTAGAATCTTCTCCGGGAGCCCTCCTCCCAAGGCACATCTCTACAAGGGATTAAGTCCTTCCTAAGAAACTATTAGATACCTGGGTCACTGAATATCCTGACCCCATCCATTTGATCTTCAGGTCACCTGAGCCACACTCATTCCAGGCCTTCATACACATGGGCAGGGACAGCAGCACAGAGCAGACATGAACAGGGCATGACATTGTTGTGGTAGACCTTGTACCACTCCAGCTGTGAGGCCAAGAGATAAAAGCCACTGCCTGCCTCCCAAGAGGGGAGAGGTGAAACACAAGTCAAAGAGTCATCTGGAAGAGACGCATAGCTCTGGCTGCTCTTCTGGATACAAGAAGAGGCATCTATGCAAAGCCAATAGATCAAGGCACATCCATGCACCATATAAACGCCCTTGTGGACCCTGCCATACAAGCTGTAGTATAAGGAAGCATAGATCTACATTTAGCTAACAACTGCTGCCAAAGCCCAATTATTACTCATCTCCCTCATCCACTCACTACAGTGAAGAACTGGCAAGTACAAGTGCAATACAGCACACACACCGGCACAGACTGACCATCTCCGTTCATTTTGCATGAATTTCTGCTTCTTTACACTCCCTCACAGATCAGCCCAGTGCAAGTAGAGATTAGCATTAGCTGACAAGCATAATGGAGCCTACTTGAAAATGCTGTCATCTCTCTTTAGAAGCTGACAGCTGAACTGTTAAGCTAAGAGGTCAGAGTTGATTGGCTTGAGCACCAGCTGTATACGGCCCTGGGAAACGTGCCAAAGGCTTTTCCAGCGCAGACCTGCGAGACGCTAATCTGTGGGTAAACCCTACGCACAAGGGGCAAACCAGCTCAGCTGTGTAGGTGAAGAATGATTTAGGAGCCCCTGCAATGGCATCCCAAGGTGTCAGCAGCTGTCAGTCTTCTTGATCCCTCCTAGCTCACTGCACCACCAAAATATAGATAATTATTGTGCAAAGTTCTTCTTGAATTGCAAGGGCATCTATCGCCTTTGGGACACTTCCAAATGCAGTTGTATAAATAGAACCGTGCTGGGCTTGCTATGTAGCGAGGAAGTTATTTATGCTTCACATTTTCTTGGTTTGGTCCAGACAAAACATCTTATATACATACACAGGAATGCTGTCTTGATAAGGCTCAGAACCTTGGTTTTTGCCTTTCCTTCTTCTTCTATGTCATCTACTGAGCACGCACACTCAACACACACACACAGAGCCTACACAGCATGCAATTTTTTCCATAGAAAACTGAATTTTGAGTGAATCTTTGCAAACTAAAAAATGTCAGCAAGAAATGGTTTGTAATCAACCCACTTAGAAATGCAGCACATGCGGTTCCTTGGTGTCAGTCACTTTTTTTTCCATTCTCGTGTGTCTCGCATTGCATGGCAGTTTCCTACCCTGTGACTTGGAGGTGACACATCATGAGAGTGCTGGTTATGTCACACAGGATAGAGAACCTGCCTGACCTGGAGCCTGGGCGATAAAGGAGAAAGGGGGCACAAGCCACACAGTCTACAGCAGCCATGATATCATTCAAAAGCAAAATGGACACAGTTGGTTTTCAAGCATGGCATTTGCCTTTGACAAACCTTAGTCTTCCTTGATAAAAGCACTCTTGCTGAAAAAAATATAGAAACCAGCTTTGACTGAAAACACTTTTGATTGATAAAAGCACTTTGGTAAACCCCACTGAACAATTTTCTAATATTTAGCCAAAGTTTCAAATCTTGGCACCTAAAATTTGGTTTCTAGGTTGATATCCAGGCACACAAACTAGTCTGGTTTTTCCCAAAAATGTGTTGAACATCCTGTGTCTGTCTGTAGTTTCTGTTGAGTGAAGTGCTGAGTGCTTAGCAATTCCGAATTACCAGGCCTAGAGCCAAACTTTTGAAATCTGAACGTCTAAAATTAGGTATCTATGGTCTGATCCAAAGCCCAGTAAAGTGAATGGAAAGGCCACTGCTGAACTTCTGGTTCTGGGTGAGGCTAATTCATCTATAGTTACATGCCAGAATGAAAATTGGCTTGTTCAGGTCAAGTCAAAGTCATGAGCAACCACCATTTTACATGTCGTTTGCAGTTCCTGAGGTGCTACACAGGGTACCTTTAACAAAGTAGGTGTGATGAGAGAGGTAACAGGGTAAGTATAGTGTCATCTTGGCAATCCTCTCCATGAGCAGCTCCTGTGCTGCGTTCATGTCCTGTGCACACTATGTGTAAAACTTATAGCAGGTCAAATGTTGATATACATACATATATATATATATATAAAAAATATGCATATATATATATAAAATTAAAAAAAGCTTGCAGATATAAAAGAGACCTTGCATAATAAATGCCTTCCATGGTACATCATTCGTAACGTGTTTGGGGCCACAAAGAAGGGATAGATGTCTGCAGCTTAAAACAGGTATGGGTTAATTAAAATGATGTAAAGTAAGTAAATGTATGTATGGAAAGATGTAAAGTAAAGATATAGAACTGAAAGGAGTGGCTGATGCACCAGAGTGTTGTCCTGCTCAACAGGCTGGAGAAATGAGCCGACAGGAACCTCACAAAGTTCAACAGAGGGAAATGCCAAGTTCTGCCCCTGGGGAGGAATAACCCCAGGTAACTAGGACAGGCTGGGGCCAACCAGCTGGCAAGCAGCTCTGCAGAGGACCTGGGGCCCATCGTGGACACCAAGCTGACCATAAGCCAGCAATGGGCCCTTGTGGCAGAAGTCAAACAGCCTCCTGGTCTGCATCAGGCAGAGGATTGCCAGCAGATCGAGGGAGGATATCCTTCCCCCCTGCTCAGTACTGGTGAGAAACATCCGGAATGCTGTGTGCAGTGCTGGGCTCCCCAGTACAAGAGAGACACGGACATGCTGGAGAGAGTCCAGCAAAGGGCCATGAAGATGATGAAGGGACTGGAGCATCTGATATATGAGAAAAAGCTGAGGGAGCTGGGGCAGTTCAGCCTGGAGAAGAGAAGGCTCAGGGGGATCTTATCAATGTATGTAAATACCTGATGGGAGGGAATGAAGAAGACAGAGCCAGACTCTTCTCAGTGGTGCCCAGCGACAAGACAAGAGGTAATGGGTGCAAACTGAAATGCAGGAATTACATTTAAACATAAGGAAAAGCTTTTTTACAGTGAGGGTGGTCAAGCACTGGAACAGTTTGCCCAGGGAGGCTGGAGGAGTTAGAGCAGCTACTTACTTTAAAGTATAATTTTAACAAAATTTTTGCCTAAAACAATTTTACTGATAAACTAAAGACAAATCACTGTTAGCCCGGAAGTCCTCTGGTGTTCTTGATCTCTCTTACACTGCAAAGGGATGGAGAATGCTGGTAACATATATCACCAGAGAGCCACCCGTCCTCCAGGGCCTCTCTGGCAAGCAGGAAGATAATGGAGAGAGTTTGAGACTCAAGGGTCGCACCAAACATCTATATTAAGGTCCCTCAAACTGGGAAATTTTGTCTGTATCTGTGTATTTGGCTGATGCTCTTTGACATTAATGTGCCTATGCACCTGCACAGTGCTGGCTCTTCACGGCCAGTTGAATTGCTTTTTTCTTCAGTTTTAGGCAAATAACTTACCTCATTCAAAATCTGCTTAAAAATTATAAAAGCCTGAAAAGAGAACCGCTTAGACTGATATTCTCACTTCTAGCCACTTGTTTGGGGTGCTTTACCCTAATCATATTGTTAAAGTTAGATGCAAATCTACTCTCGAAAAGACTGATGGCTAAAAGTTGTGGATGGCCCAAACTCCCCAGAACATTTTCTCTTCCTGTCTGAAAATTGCTAGGATCACCTTGAGCTGTTGCTGAACCACTTCTGGCTCAGACAGTGAAGCCCACACCTCTATTTTTTCCATTGCTAGCCTGAGATGAGCCCGAACACATCAATTTCGTCATGACATTGCTCTCCCTGGGCAGTGGCCATGTGCTCTGGGACTGGTAGAAAAGCCTCAGCCTGGCCAGGTGGGATCGGTGCACAGCGGTGAGGTCCCCTGTGAAAGCCGTCATGCAAGAGAGACTCTGAAAATCTATTTTTAAGCCACAGGGAAGGTGTGATAATGCTGGATGAAGACACCGTGTTCAGCTGGGATAGGGAGTCACAGCTGGTGAAAGATGAGAATCTTTCATACTGAATTATCAAGTATTCGCTGTATTTAAAAATAGATTTTTCCATGTCCTTCTCCAGCGCTGCTGCATGTCTCAGCCAAGCTTATGAACACAAACTGATAGTGTAAATTAGTGAAAATATAGCAGCATCTGGTGCAAGAGAAAGGGTGCATCCACCACTGGCAAAAGTTCATTTCAATGTCTTGGTTTTCTCACAGAAAATTTGCCATCCCTGGAAATGCTGGAAGGAGGTTTGTTCAGTTGCAGCCAAGAGTAAACAAGAAGTGATTTTTATCGTGGCACTGGAGTGGGGATTTCTTGACTGGGAGGATGAGTGGCACCAGCTGCAGCGGGGGTGGTTGCAAACCCGGACAGACAGCACAAGTGACACAGGGCAATGGGTCATTTACTAGCAATCTTTAACAACACACACACTTAACAATTGGTGCTACCACAACGTTTGCTGTCTTTCCTTAAAGCCCAGGCCTGAGTCCCAGCTGTCACGGCCAGCACTGCTCCGTCTAACTATACCGGAGACCTGCCTTGGGTAACTCACAGCACAGTCTCATGATGTTGCCCACTCCTTGCAGGCTCCTGTATCAGCAGCGTGGCACACATCTAACTGCCTTCCTACAGAAAGCTGTATTTTGTAGAAGATACTGAGTCTCTGAAGCCATTAAAACAAGAGATGGGGAATGCCTAGGAGGAGTTTGATTACTGATTTCAAAAACCCAGGGACTGTGGGCTCTTCAAGCTGGCTCAAGATTTCTTAGCAGGTGAAGACACCATCACAGCAACCCAGACACACTCGCACCTCATCCTACTGAGGCTGAGCACGGCCATGCCGCAGCGCCTGGCGCCCTGCAGCAGACCTCGAGGGACGGGCAAGGCTCGCAGCACGGCTGTGGCGCCAGTGGGCGCCTACGCCTGCAACTGACCCAGGCTCATCCCTCCAGGCACTGCTCCAAGCATAGCTTGGCCAAAAATAGGATCCTGGGAATCCCTGCCTGAAATCCAGCTTCAGAAAATGCAATTATTGACAATGCCCTGATGAGACAGAGATTCTCTTTGAAGTCCACGTCCATAGGCACCAATGGTGTAAGTCACTCTGGACAGAAAAGTGACCTGAACAGCTCATTCATGTGGCTACATATCTGTTAAGTTGCAGGATTTCCACTCTACAGCAATTTTTTAAAAAATACATATAAAAATGCAGGTGGGAGGAACAAGCAAACCATCAGACTTGCACGGTGCACTGTACCACGGTTATCGGCAGGTCTCTCAGTGAACGGCAGTCAGGCCGGGAGAGGGATAAGGAATGCTACAAAAAATGGGTTTACATGTTCTTTATTTAAGTGAAATGAGCAAGTGAAAGCAGAGGTTTCACATTCCTTTCTGCTAAGCGAGTTTGTGCCTCTTACGCTGGTTAATACAGATGGTTACATTGCATGCTGCAGTTTTATACCCTCAAGAACCTAACACTGACACCAAACAAGCCAGCATGGCAAGCAGGGGGTTACAGCATTCACAGTAACTACCGGAGGAGACAGCCACATCGAACAGTTCCTAAGGATGTCGCATTTTACATTTTACAGCTGGATCACTGCAGAATAAAATAATTACACCATCATAGACCCATCACAAACATTAGCACGGGCAACAGATATGAGAGAGTAAAAAAAAATTGACATCTTCAACTGATTGAAAGCTAATCACAGAGGTGTGCTGTGAGTGTTACTTATGTCTGCAGAGACACACACTTAAATCACCTCCCAGAGTTTCTGATTGTCTTTTAGTCCTGATAAGACTTCACAAGGAGCCACATGAGCAATACCGTAATCAGGACAATCATGAAGTTGAGGAAAAGTTCTTGTGTGGATCGCTCCATTTTTCGGGAGTAATCGGGGAAGAGCAGAGGTCAACAGGTAGAGCAAGGGGAAAACTTCAGTGACTTGCCTGGGAGCGTCCTTGAGCTCAACCTTCAGGTCACGGGCTCTTTTAAGGAAAAAGAAAAATATGTGAAGAACAGATGCATGAAGGTGGCAGGTTCAGCAGAGTTATTTATATTGGTGTAAATAAATGTTGTTTCAGTGGCTAGAAGTTAGTAAGCACTGGGGACGCTAAAAAGTAAAAGCTATCTGTGGCAGCTTATCACCTTCTTTGATTTCCAGCATTTGACAAGGAGCGTTCTCAGTGTCACCCCAAAATACACCACGCAGGGGTGAGCAGTCCTTGGAAATTAGCTCTGCTTTGTACAAGCATTTTCAAATAAATAGTGCCCAAGCCCCCTTTAGTACTTTCAACAGATATACATTGTAAATATACTACCGGTCAGACTTCTTTAAATTCTTATATTTGTTTGCACAGTTTCATTTTTTGAAGAAACTAGGTCCAAACTATTATCTTATAAAGAAAAACTAATTAAACTGAATTATTTATGTTACCACTAAAAGTACAAGGAGAACCTTAGGTTAGACATTTTCATTTCCGAAGAACTTCATAAATTTTGTGAGTTAATCCTACAGATGAAATAGCATTTTCTCAAGCACCTTCTGACTTTCCTGCACTTTCAAGCTGCTATAGATCTCTAACTTCAGAAATGCCATTCAAGTTGTATTTGAAAACTTTTCTGTTGGTTATTGGTTTTATTTACTTTATCACAACTAATTTTGAATTTTATATGTTCTTGGAGTTCATGCAGAGAAATGAGAATAATTTATCGTTAATATCATGCACTAATCCCATCTGTATGCCATATAAATAAAATTAAAACCCTTTAAACAAATGAGACATAAGCTCTAGACAAAGAATTTCAGCCACCCAACCAAAATCTTAGCAGAGAAGTCAGATTAGGCAGTAACATCTACGGTGCAAACAAAAGAAGCCCTGGGACCATACCTGAAAACCAGAGAGTTTAAATAGAAAATGCTTTAGTTTGCAGATTAAATATTAAAAGCCCAGTGCATGCAGCTAACAAATTCCTACATTCCCAAGTTCTTTTGCCAGCCTCCTATGTCCTTGGACAAGAGAAAATCTGACCTAATAAGTAAGCCAAGTTTTTTACCTTGAGGAGGTAAATGGAGCCCAGTCGTTCTGCCTCTGGACTTTGAGTCACTGCAGATATTATTTCCCTCTCAGCTTCTGCCTATCTCCCACTCGGTCTGGATGCCCTGTCCCTGTGTGGGAACTAAAGTAGGCTGAGGGAGGAGAGCAACAAGTGCATTGGCAACCCAGATGCTGACATCACCCCAAAAATATTTTAAAAGGGCTAAGCTGGGCTGCAGGATTTGGTTAAGGCTGTTTATGCAGTGGGCTCTGTGGGCTGATTTGCTTCTTTTAGTTCTTCTGACGTGGTGCTGTGCTAAGAGCAGAGATGTGTGTAGCCCTTGGGACTCAATGGGATTTTATGAGAATTTCTTTTGGCCCATTGGTGTCTTCACGCCCGATGTGGGGAGAAGAAAAGGAAAGAAACAGCCACTTGCAGAAGTCTGTGTGCAGATTTCAGGATCTCTCAAGATCATTTGCCGTGTATAGAGCCCTGTCTACACAGTTACCTTCTTAAGTACAGTACAGCTGTTGCTGTGCTATATAACTATAGTCCCCGCAGCTTCTCAGGTTCATATGCATTTAAAAGCAAGTGAATAGGAACAAAATATTCTTTGCATTTAAATACAGACTATGAAATCCAGGATCATTTTCTGGATAGAAAAGTTTGGGACTACGAGGTCTGAAAAGCACAACCCGTTGCTTCAAAGAGCCACTGACTCGCCTGCATGCTCTTCCCTCATTGATTTTCAATGCTGATGTTGATGCTCCATCTGCCTGAGTATACAGAGAAGTATTTCTGCCACCCTGCAGCATTTCTTCCCAGAAAGCACACTGCTCTGCAGCCTAGATAGTTGTAATCCCCACATCATCTTATCTTTGCCCAAGGCACTGCTAGAACTTGCTATATACGTGAACAAAAAGAAATGGCTATTTGTTAAATCAATACAGCTGAAAGAGAGCGTCAGCAGAGCAGGCTGGACTGAACTGGGAGCAGACTCTGCCAGCCTTGCACTGCCATGGGTTCCCCCCACTCAGAGCCTTTGCTTCAGATGAATGAAACAAGTATTTCCACTGAAGTCAGAGGGGTGACTTCTGCAACACGGTGCTGCCAGGTGAGCATGAGGATCCTGATCAGGTTTAAGTGTGCAAGGCTGTCCATAACTCTGGCCTTATTCTCACTGCCAAACACCACATGATATACAGTATGCAGATTATTTACTGATTCTGATGCCTTTTGTATTTATATTTGGGGATGGTGGCGTAGCTCAGAGTATCCAAGCTTGCTGTGACAGTCACCCTCCATCAGCTCCCGGGTTTCACCCTTTGCACTCATGTCACAGTGCGATGCCCCCGGTGAGGGAGGCCGGCAGGCTGGAAACCAACCCAATGAAAAACACAACAAAACAAATAGCTGTGGGTAACCAGGGAGGGGAGGATTGCTTGGGTTTTGCTGGATGATCTCCCTAAATAGCATACCCACGCAATGACTGGAGGTAAGAGGGGGGCCAGAACCGTAGAAATCTTCCCTTTCATTGGCTTGACTGCCTTGCCACTGCTCTCCTAGACACCCAGGCAGCATGTTCACAAAAGCCAACATGCTGCGTAGGAGTCCTCTGATGGAATATACAGATGAAGGAGCGGAGGCTTAACCCATGCCTCATTCAGGAGTTAGATGCCTAAGTAGTTTTGCAGGGTCCTGTTGTGATGTACGCTCTTTTGGGCTGAGCCGCCAAAGCCTGTCCTCTCAAGGAAAACTTGGGCAAACCTGTCCCATACTTACAGGGGATTTGGGAAATCTGGATTCAAAATGCTCCCCCTCCGCCCAAGGGAAGTGGGGTGTATGTCTGCCTTGAAACTGCGCTAGGCTATTCCCTTCCCTGGCATGTTCTGAAGCAGAAATCTCTGGATTTCTCATGCAATGGCTAATCCACTTCACCTTGAATCACATAAATATCCATCAGGAAAAGGGTGAAACATTTGAGTGCCATTGATCCTAATTATTAAATGTTGTACATCAGTGCCCAAATATTCCCCTTGGGCTGTGCATCTTGGAGATCTTGGGGTTTATTTCACTCTCTGTCAACAGAAAACTCAAAACATGCTTTTCTTTAACTGAAACCCCTCAGCTCTGGTCCCCAGCCCTGTATCTGCACTTCCATACTGACAGGGAGCCCCTTCCTGCCCTCTCCCAGCTCACCTCCTTCATCTTGGACTTCATCCATGACAGCTAGAAAACTTCCCTTCTTCAAAGTAGGGAAACAGTGCTATAAATGTGATTAATCAGCACACACGATAAACACCCTAACTCCTGCATACCCTTCCTTTCTCTCTACAGGCATGGATGTTTCCCTCATTTTTGTGCTGAGGATCTTACAGGAGACCATGGAAGAGCATATAGGATCACAAGAAATTAATTAGTGGACCAGAACACAGGTTCACCTAACCCAACATACTGGCTGATAGGGGAATCCAGGAAAAGGATATAGAAACAGAGCAAATGTAACATGATCTCTGCTTGGCTATCCTCAAATTTCTGGAATTCAGCGTATTGGGATTGCTAGATTGGGACTACAAACAGGGTTGGCTTTATGGCTCCCTCTTGCTTGTACTGTCAGGGTGTCCCTTCAACACAAGGGTCTGTTCCTGCAGCTGTGGTAGCTCATTCTGTGAATAGTTCCAGGCTAGGCAACTTGTTCATAGTTCAGCTTCTCTATACAACATCCTGCATACTTTCAGCATTACAAAAATGAAATAGCAAATTCAAATATTCCATACAGCAGAGAAAGTAACTTTCCTCAACCTATCAGCAATTTGAAGGCAGCTCATTTGCTAGAACTGAGACCAACTAGCTAAGAAACACTTTTTGATTGACAGAGCTAGTCCCCAGTAACTTTAGAAGAGGCAAACTATGTTACATTTACTTTTGATGTCATCTGACAGAACATATATATGTACACACACACAAAGACTTGTGGGGAGGGGAAAGAAAAAAAGGAGTTAGCACTGGACAGGGGGTACCAATAAACACGCCTGAGCGGTGGAATGTGCCTGGATGTTAACTGTAAATCCAACCAGTGTCTGAACGTCTGACTTCAGTAGGCCGTAGATTAGAGTCTGCAGTTGCCAGAGGCTGAAACTTCTGACCACCCCAACAAACCATACTCCTGCTGTTTATGAACGAAGAGCCCAAAGACCTTAAAGGCTGTATCTCTAAAAGGATGGTTTATTTAACCAAGTGATTTAATACTGATTAGGAAAGTAGAAAGAAGAGAAAAAGGAGAATGAACGACATGGTTTTACTTTAAATGCTAACCCAGAGGTTTAGATACCATGCCAAATATGTTTCTTGTTGGCACTTTTATTTTTTCTTCTTTTTTCTGACAGATCTGGATGTTCTCAGCTTTCACGTGGCCCATGCCAAAGCTCCTTCTTCATGCCTTGCATACTCAAACTTAAGGCTCTAGTCTATATTTAAAGTTGCTGTGACTATCTCAAGTTCTTCCCAGCCTACTAATCAAGCAGCACGTAATCTTTCAAAGGCGTTCTTACATAATTAGAGCAGATTGTGTTCATTTTTGCTCTCATCTTTACCTTTCTCACTAAGTGCAGTATATATATTTTTAAATCTGCTAATAATTGGTTCATTTTTAAATTGGCACCTACTCTCTAGTGTAATCGCAAATATCTTCTTAGGAGACCCACTTGAAGCACTGATGTCTTATCTGTATGAACCCAAGTTTGCAGCAACATACTGTAATTCTAATCACAGTATGTATTTCCCATGTAACTATCATGTCTCACTATGGGAAATGAAGACAAGCATCACTTAAAATTGCTCAGCAGGTCTTAAATCTGGTGATTTACAGGACTTCTAAACAGACACCACCACTCCGAGAAAAGCCACTGGGCAGAAGACGTACAAAGGAGCCTGAACATTGCTGCATCTCAATTTTAGGCTCCCAGCAGAATTCACAACAGCCGCAGCAGGATCCTACCTGCCAGAGAGGTGTGAGACCCATGGCTCTCAGCATGATGGCTGCATGGCTACAGCACAGAGCCTCCCGCAGAACCAGTCAGCACAGGTTCCCTTAAAGAGTTAGTAAAGGAAAAACGGACACTTAATGCATGCAAGTCATCTGCCTGTTGTAGGTGTCTGCTGTAGGGTTCCTAAAACTCCACAGATTGTACTGACTACCTCCAAAGGGAGTTTTGGGGGGCTAGGGAGGCTGGACTTGGTCAGATGGCAGAGGTCTGTATTTTTAGCAGATGTACCTACCTGAATTCCCAAGAATGGGATCCACACCAGCCATGGGGTGAGTAGGCAGTTGCTTGAGTTAGCTGATAGAGGAGACTGCGAGTCAAAGCAAGTCTTAAATGCTGTCATCATCTGAGAGGCAGGTACCTTTCCTGGGACTGCAGAGAGACACCTCAGTCTTCTTAAACACTGGTGATTTTAGCCTTGTCTCTGAATTAAGCTTTTTATTTTGAAAGCTAAATGGGTTGACATAGTCAAGTTCCTTCCTCAATGCAAGGAATAGGATTTTTCATCCTCTGAAGCCAACAGTGCACAGTGTCCCTGCCCAGAGATGTCATGTATTATCTCTACGTAAAGCTGCCTATCCAACAGATCAGGAGAATCTGACAGACTGTCCATATGACATTTACATTAGCACCAGTATGTCCTTTCGGGCTTGCTGACGTGTAAAACAGGTCCCAAAATGGGCAGGGACGTCAGATCAGCAGATCAGCAGAAGCAAAGGAAAAATCATTAGATATTCAGAGCACCCAGACACAAAAGTAGTTACCAACTGCATTTGCATGCATCTAACCCTCGCCAGCAAACTAGATGCTTTGAACAAATCGTCAGACGCCACAGGCATTGTTTCTTCAAACCACAGCAGATTATACCTCCATTTCCCCAACAGGACCACTGGGATAGACACTCATGGGAGATGAAGATCTGGATTCAGGTCTGTTCTCCCTCTGGGCAGACGGGCAAAGGACTGCACAGCAACAGAGGCACAAAGTAGGGAGCTATCTGCCTGCCACTGCAGGTCTTTCAGCTCTTAGGGAGCTTCAGTGGTGAAAAATGTAAGGACCTATGGATAGTGTCTCCAGGATGGATGTCAGCACAGTGAGGATTTTCAAGACTTATATTCCGAGAGTGTAGAGCAAAAGTAGAACTTCTTGATCGATATTGTTGATGTTTGCTGCTTACCAATCTTGTCCTTCTAGAAATCACTGAAAATATTGGTGAACGAGACTTCAAAATTTTGATGATCACAGCACTCTCTCTTACAATCTTTCATTCATGTTTAGCTTTGTTTCACGCTTACTTGTTAGCAAGACAAATCCTTAAAGGGAACACAATAAGGAATGGGTGGCAGGCAGGGAATCATCACTTTTTTCAGTGTCTGATGGATGGGATTAATCTCTTCCAACTTCAAGCATCACACTACAGTCAGTGGGGAGGAAGAGTCCTCCAACTGGAAATTTATTTGATATAAAATAGACATTTACAGTTCTCTGGAAGGTATTTTGCTTTTTTATCTCCACTGTTATTTGAGATGAATATGACCAGAAAAGTCCAGGGTAACAAGGAAAAATGTTTCAGAGAAGATTACAATAGCCAAAGTATGGGCCACAAGTTGCATGAACATTTATAATTGTTGCCAGATCATAGACTCTTGTTCTCTGTCAGAGTTCATTTATTGTTAGACTTGTTGTTATCATATTTTTATTAGGCTTATTTCATTGTTTTCATTTTTAGTTTTGTTAATTTTAGACTTCTTTTCACAACAAGTCTAGAGTCAGAAAATACTCCTCTCATTTCTATGCAACATTTTCAACTGGGCAAAATCTGCAGTACTATGAGCCAAACTACAAACCCATGTGGTAATGCAGTTAGACCAATTAAGCATTTCTGACCCAGAAAAGATCACATGCAGCCCTGACACAATGGGGAAAGAAGACAAAATTACTTCTAAGGCACCACAAATGAGAGGCAAGACAAGAAGGATAAAAAGAGGGAGACCTCAATTTTAGTCTTTTATAGCTGGCTGCCTCCAAACTACTTTAAATGTCAGGTCAAGAGTGAAGAAAACATCAATTCACGTACAACAGCAGTGACCCAGTCACCCCAGGGACAATCAAGATAGTGAATAGCATTTAGGAGATTAAATATCAGAGGTCAAAATGCAGAAATGTTGTAGAAAGTTAGCCAAAATGTATGTATTTTACATCTCAGCTTGTATGTGCTCCCACTTGTTCCGAATGGTGCTGAGTTCTGGGACACAGCCTTCATCTTTTACTGGACTTTAAAGAAAAGCATTAAAAGGCAACTTCTCCCAGTGATGCTAAACATCAGACCTTGCAGTTAATGAGATTCTCCTGGAAGATAACTAAAAGCCAGCAGGGGATCCAAGACTATGCACTGGGATATGCTCTCACCACACTCCCTTGTCCAGCCAGTATCGGCGGAAGTTATGGAGAGGCTTTTGAGCTTAACCGTCTGTGAAGCTAATTTCAGCAATCAGGGTCAAGGTCACAGAGGTGCAGATTACTGTGGCCACACTCTTCCACACCGTTAGAGCTTAAAATGCACTGCTGGCCAGAGCTGCCGTTTGGGCAGACAAGTGCGTGATAAATCCTTGCGACTATGGGCCCCTGCACTGGCAACATCTTCAGGGGCAGAGCAGTCATGACCTTTGCAACATCAGTAAAAGTTCCTTATTGCGATGGATGCCATTTCTGGGTTGTACGCCTTGAACCAGCAGACTTCTGCCCACACATACAAGGTGCTAAGGTAACAGAGAAAAATCTAGTCAGTATTTGCTCAAAGTAAAAGCAGTCTGCAAACTAGTAGAGAAATAAATGAGGGGGATTGATGGTAGACGCTGTAGTGGAAGAACACATTCAAATCAGAAACACAATCAAACTTTTTTTAACTCATTTCTGAGTGGTGGAGGAAATTTCTACAGGTGGTCGAGGAAAGACTTTGGTGCAGCAGTGTCAGAGGCATAGGCTGAGAAGTGCAGCTTTCTGTACTCAGGCCTTGATGTTCAGTGCTCTTGCATCAAGACTGACTGATGCCCTTGTAGCTATCAACGCATTGAAAGTCTCCAGCAAAGGGTCCAGCCATCCTGGAACAGGAATGGATGCAAAGCAACAAGGGTGGCTATGAACTTACAGCCTGTTGGTTGCAGCCTGGTAACTGGTTGTATAAGCAAAGACAAGGTGCTTATCTCTGCAAAAAAGGGGCGAGTTACTGTAAAGTTATTTCTGAGTAGGAGTTTGGCCATGAGCTGCCACTGATGTCAGGCAGGTTCTCCCCTTACTCTACCCCAGAGTGGGGTGTCTGTGTGCCCACAGCCTGGCTTAGTTCTTTTACATGAAAAGAAGTGAGTCTTTAATAAACTATGTCCTGGCACCATGTAGAAATACAATTTTTATCTCTGTGAACAACCATATCAGCACTACTGCTATGTGAGAAGCTTTCAGCTCTAACTCATACAGCTGTCGTGCACGTTCTTAAATCTCTGAAGTCATTTATAAGGCAGCTTGTAAATACTCCCTGTGAGGAAGGTTTGCCTTTAGTTACTAGGTAGCCACCAGCTGTTGTGCCAACACACCCTGGTACTTTCAACCTACGGTGTTTGTGTGGTTTTACAGGGCTATGGGCCGATGAACTTGTTTCTGAAAGCTCACAGCCCAGCTCTGCCACAACATGCAAGCTGCACAGCTACTTGCTTGCGTGGATGCCCTCCCCTCAGGTGCGGTGTGTGGTCCCTCCTTCTTTGTGGGAGAAGATGCTTCATATTTACCACAGAACAACAAACACAGATGCCATGGAGCAGGTGCTGCATTTCAAGAAAACAACACTATTTCTCCTCAGACATAACAGCCTGCCCAAATCCTCATGACAAAGCTGTGGCAGCCACAGAGAAGTGTTAACCATTCCTGTTGGCTATAAAGACCTGGAGAGGTGTACGCCCCAGTGGGGTGATGGGGCCTGTCCTGAAGAATAGGGGCTATTGAAAAGAGTGCTGTAGTGGAGCAGCCTGTGCATACACCATCGGAAAGGAGTGGAGGGGGGGCACTATCTCTGTGTGCAGCCGGGAAACAAATCCTTTGACAGCCCCACCTGAGTCCAACAAAGGAAATCCTGGCTAAACCTTGGCCAAACTGGGCCTTCAGGTACCTTTGGGAAGTAAATAAGCAACAAATTCCGGGTGATGCTCTACCTGTTAGTACGAGCTTTCATTTCCTCCCATTCTCACCACTTTACAAATGCCAACAGCAAACTCTTTGACAAAACGGTGCAGCTTGGTTCAATTAAAAAAACCAAAACACAAAACACCATGGTGGGACATCACCCCCTCAGCTAGATCATCAGGAAGTAACTACCAGCAGTGGGCAGTTTACATAGTCCAGCATCCGCTGTGAGAAGACAGAGAGCCCATCCCCGGGAACATGGAAAGGAATCGGCGTCCTTCCCTAGGGACACTCAGAGCAGCGTGTGAACAGAACCAGCAAGTTGAAGCCATAGCCTGGAACCTGTCTGGGGAACAACCTGCCCTGCTTCTGGAATTATGAAGCTCAGAGGTGGATAGGAAGCAGCACGCTTCCAGCCAGGAACCACCAAAAGGAAGCACGGGGGTCTGCAAACAGGATGTGTGGGGGTGAGCTCTGGGTCCAGCCCATGACTCGTAGAGAGGAAACCACACTAAGCTGGGTATCTGTATCAGAACCAGGAATATTGCTGAATTTAAACAAAGAAGGAAGCTTATCTCTATAAATGCTTCATAGCATGAGCCCTGGTATGAATGTAGTTTAGCAGTCAACAATTAGATACTGGTTTTTACAGTAGTTTGAGTTTCTGGATGCTGTAGACAAGAACCCTCAGTTACTCAGGCGATGCCTGGCGCAGGAGGAAGCCAACAGGGCTGGAGGACCTACTGGTTTTGCAAGATTTAGGTGTGCTCTACAAATGTAAATGGGGGTAATGAATAGATAAACTGTCACTAAACAGTACCTAAAATATGTCTCTGCTGGCCCACCACACCCACAAAGACCTTCTCCAGAGACATGCTGACACTCACATTTCTGTTTTATTTATTGAGCCAAATACAAGGCCAGTATTAATTAGCCTCACTCTGACGAGAAAAGCCACAATCCTCATATTACAACATTTTATTCCATGAACCAAAACCAAGTGAGAGACACCCCTCAGCACAAGCAGTATTGTTTTTATGGGTTTGAAGCACTCGGAGGAGCTCTGGCATGATTAACGCAGCTTTTGTAATGTTCATTTTTCAAATTGCCCACATCCAGCATTCCAACGATAGGCTGAGCTGGGTTTGCATAACAGTGCCAAGTAACCGTAGCAACCCAAATAAGCCACCAATTCCTGAGAAAAGTATGAACTACAATAGCAAACACGATCTTAATTTAAGTATCCATGTTCTAATCAACTTTCCTTCCTACCCAGGTTTGCATGGTGCTAGTCAGCCCATGGAGGATCTCATCCTTCTCTCATTGAATTCAATTCCTTTCCTATGGGTTTTAACCAGGACCAGACTGAGCCCTAAGCACTTGGTGGCATTGCTTTGTGTTTGTTAGGACAAACAGAGCTAATAAGGGCTGGAGCGACATGATGGGGAGGGAAGGCAGGGGCAGATCCCCACTCAGCACTGATTCACCCTTCATCTTTGAGGTGTTTATACACAGGCAAAGAGAGTCAAGAGGTCTCTAATGACTTTCTAATCACATCAGTCATTGACCCTGGGTGAGTGGAATGAAATCTGAAATGAACCTTGGCTCAAGACAATGCAGACTGGAGTTTTGTATCTAACTAATGAAAAGAAATTGTTATTCTTTCTCAGTGCACTGTACTATTATGGAATAAATGAGGAGAAGTCAGACATAGATACTCTCAACAGTCCAGCAACCCCCTCCCTCTCCAGAACCGAGATGCTTGCTCCAGGCTACCAAATGCAGCTGAGCTTTAGGAGCTGTCAAGATCTAACCCAGAAAAAAAGTTTGAACAGCCAAATTGTGGAACAGCCCAAACCAGCACTCTCAGTCTGGGCTTCCCCAGTGATTCTTTCCTCTTGCTTGGTTAAAATCCCCATCCGTTATAATTAGCCATTTGGAGGTTGCTCTCCTGGTCTGTTTTGCTAAACATATGTTTGTCTGGGCTCTTTGCAAGACAAGTGTTAAGAGTGAACAACAACTTTTAGCAGGACTACTGGCCAGTAAGGTATGGGGAGCAAAGTCTTTTAATGCTAGATAGCTACAACACTAAGGTTAAGCTTCCTCTTTTGTTTGTGATAAATACTCCTTGCCCTCTTCTTGTCTTAGCAATCACACTTTGTGCATCACTGATGAACAGTTAAATCCACTTTTTGCTTTCTACAAAATCAATTAACACGTCTCAGCATGAGCAGATGGAGGCTTCGTTACCTGAGAGTATACAACTGCAGACAGCAGCAAGTGAGCAGTACACAGACACTTACGTTTACGCCTACAGACTTGAATGTGATATGGCTAAGGGAAAAAAACAAGGACATCCACTCCCTGCTCAGCTATCGTACCTTTCCTTGGGAGGATCATACCCTCTACTAACACATTATCATTCATTCCCTTCTCTGAAACAGGAAAGTACTTGTTTTACCCTCCCAGGGCTTTATTAGGCAGCCACTAGTATCAAACCTGGGCACTACCAAACCAGATGTCAGCATGACTTTCTCTGGATCAGGCCATGGACATAATCCTGCAGCAGTGAACAGCTGTCAGTGTTTATGGCAGCTGGAGCCAGGCACCCCACCTTCCCTCCACCCTCGGGTGCACTGCTCTGTGCTAGCCCTTTTGTGTGGTGCAAATGCTTGCACAGGTGGTTACAAGATGCTGTGCTTGAAAGCGCTGTCTTGAAAGCATTGGCTGAATGCAATTCTGGCATCTGCCCCTCTGAAATCTCCCCCAGTTCTTCTTGACTGGAAGAGGTGTTATCTGCCATCTTCCACATCTTTGTGGATCACAGGAGACACTTTCCAGATAAGAGGTCTGGCTAAACTAGCAGCAAGCCTGAATTCCTACTCCACTGTAACTCTTCTCTGCCAGAGAGGGTCAGGGACACAGGTCAGTACGCTCTTTGGCTTGGCTTGATAATATTAACAAAATCAGTACTTTGCCCACAGGACCTAGCAACTGTCTGACACCTAATAGACCACTCAGGCTGGATGACGTGACATTGACCTGGGTCAACCCTGACTAACAAAAGTATCTCTTAACCCAGCAGGAACAGCCATGGAACCATGCTCTGATCCTCTGCGAGCCCCTGTGGGGCTCGCTATGCTCTTGGAGAGAAGTGGCAATCTGTGCCAGGTCAGACAAGAAACTCTTTATCCCAGGAAACATTAGAGGGATGTTGCTTCATTATCTTGAGCTAAAGTTCAGTTTTTCCACCCCAACACACTGGCAGGGGTTGATGTTGTTGATGATTACCTGGGCAATGAGGGCACGCGAACCTTGGTAGCTCATGTTGTTTTCTGTGTGCAGTCCTCCTTGTAAAAAGAAATTATTGGTTCTGTGCCAATTATTTTCTGAGGTTTGCCAGCATGTAGCTTGGGTATGACCACCCTGAGAGAAGGGGAGGTGCTGGGGAAATGTCAGCCAAGGAGCAATGGAGAAGTGTCTGTATGTGTGTGTATGTGTATGCATATAGAAGGGGGGGTAGGATGCGAGGGATACTCTGAGCCAAGGATCTTGCTTGCTACCCCCCCCCAGAAGCATGACTGTACATGCCCTTGCCTGCCTACTCTCTCTCAAGGCATTTGACTTGGAAGAAAAAGAAGGTCTTGCCCTGGCAGTGCCCTGAGAAAGAAAGTGCATTAAGCCTGGTTGCAAGGAAAAGTGGCCAAGCAGAGGCCTAGTCAAATTCAGGGAAACTGATGACAGACAATTCACAGTGTCTTAGAAAATGGTGTTGGGCCCAAAGTACTTACAAAGAGGTTAGTAGCACTCCGGAACCACATCCAGCAAGAACAGGCGTGAACATCTCTGGAGGTAGATGCAGGGAACAGAGCTTTCTGCATCCAGCTACAAATATTTTTGAACAGGATTGACCCCACTGTCAGTTTTCACTTGGGCAGCAGTGGTACCTAAAACGGGATTTACTGTTGTGTCTGGCCAGGAATAGTACTTCTAGCCAGGCAAAACAGAGCCAGTTTGGAAATGTCAGGGAAATGCATGCAGTTTGGGGCTGAAAACTGCAAATAAAACCGCGATTGTGTAAATAACTGGTTTTTACCAACTAATCTCAAAATCCCTTCTTCAGCAGAAATTCAGACTGTTAGAGATTTAAAAGTGTAGTAGGCGAGAGCACAAAAAGCCCACCCCAGTTTCAGTCTGCAGAGACCATTTCTAAAATCAGGGTTCTTTGTGCTGCTTTCCTTCCCTCAAAACACTCCTCTGTTCTTCAGTCCATAAACACTCAGCCCAGATCCAGGTTATCTATCTTAATTGTTCAAGCTATGAATTTTATAAACGCCTTTGGCACTTTAGCAGACCCATGCCTGTAAAATAACTGTAATCTGAGTAAGAAATATTGCTACAAATCTAACCTTGGATTTGGGCTGCAGTCTCAGTACTGCACGTCTTGTCCAAAACACATCACAGAAGCCATGCAGGAGATGATGAGTTTTCTGACTGACCTTCTGAGTGCACAACAGAGATGAAAATTGCAGCCATCTGTCTGCAGCATCCCCAGTGCCCACCCTGAGTGTCTCCATGGAGTACCTGGTACCCACCGAGTCCTGTCCCCATGGAGGAAGGAGATTTGTCCTTCTGAAATCAAAAAGTCCTTTTTCAAGACTCAGTGCCCACCAGCTCTGCAATTCTGCCACATTCACTGCTCTATATTTTTTATTCCTTTTACGTTGTGTTTGATTCAGAAATTTCAGATTCCCATCCCAGGTTAGCAGGTTGCACATGACACATCAAGCAAGGGAAAAGACGTGTTGTATTATTCGATCTCAGTCCCGCCAGTCTTAGCATAAAACCAAAAGTATCTCCTGTAGGAGGCAAGCTTTTTGGCTGTGTCATGATCTAAGCATTTTGGACTGATGTGACAGGCCAGCTGTTACACCGATTCCTTTGGCAGGAGGTCTTAATGCCATAGCATAAGTTGGTAACATCAGATCAGCTTTAGCATCATTTTTAGGACAAAGCACGGCTTGCCACACCTGACCTTTACCTTCCCACATGGCCAGGTGCAAATCTTCATTTACTGGCTTGCTGAAACTTTAGCTAAGCTCTAGTTTAAAAAAAAAAAAAAAAAAGGTGGGACAGGATTCACCTACCCATAAAGGTGTCAGGCCTGTGTCTCTGCTGCCCCTTCTGTTCTCAACAAAGCCCCCAGGCACACAGGGAGATGTGAAGGGCTCTGCTCCCCGTGAGGCCCCAGGGATTTCTCCCCTGCCAGGATGCCTCCTGCTCCTGTGCTGCCCACTAGTCCCAGAGGTCCCCTCTGTACTAGTTAAAAACCAAAAAACCCACACTCAGGACACACATCTGACTGAATCCCATGGATGCTGTAGCAGACTGTGCCCATGCACGGCTTGGGGCAGTGTGACGCCAGGACCCTTCACCGGAGGCAGTTTGGATGTGATCGCCCCATTTTAAGAGGGAAGAGAGCTTAGCCATGTGCATGGCAGCTAGGCCATGCCTCCTGATCTCGGGGCAAAGGACTGCCCCTGACCTGTTTTATTTAGTAGCACAGACACAGCCGCACAGGACTAACACCATGCCAGGACAGTCAGCCTCAGCGTAGCCTGACCGGCCCTCGCTCCTGTTCCCTGCCCGGCTCCACAGGTCTCCTCCCCTGGTAGACCTCACTGGACCTTTCTTTGGGTGCTTTCAGGCTGAGATATAAAGGGAAGCATTAAATTGTGCCTGGGAGAGCAGCAGCAGCTCTGCGCATTGGTGATGCAGGAGAGGGGCAGGGTTGAGGCAGCCACGGAGGCACAGCGGAGAACAGGACTCCCAGCAGAAGGGATCTGTGCTGTTAACAGTGCCACGAGGGAACATCTGTTCCACTTATGGTCCATGAAATATTTACAAAATAAACTTCTGGAACATGATAAGGACATTTAATAGGATGTCACCTCCTGGGATTAATGAAGCACTAGAAGAACTGTAAGGTCACAGTGCTGCGGCAAAGAGTGGCTCTGAAGGAAAGCCACCGCTCTCTTCGGCTGCTTTGATTTGTAGTATGTAGGCACATAGTCAAGAAGCCGTTTGTGCCAAGCACTGTTCAGACACAAGATTAGCAGCGGACAGATGTGCAGACCTGGGGAAATAAGTGCCGAACCCAGCCAGGTCTCACCACTGTCTCAGAAGGACAGACAGAGGCTTGTCCTCACTTGGGAAATTGTTAGGGGCTTGAATGCTCCTGGCTTTTGTACATCCATGCAGGCTACAAGAATATTCCCTCCTCCTAAGCTGGACTGTGGATTTGTCCAGCCTCCCACACCATGTTGATGTTTAATATCCACTTCCCAGGGCAGGCAGTGAAGAGACTCATGGCTGGGGCAGCTGGAGCCGCACAAGATGGAGCATGTCACGGCTCCAGCATCCTCACAGCCTGTGTTGCTGCGGTGCACGACAGGCAAACAGCACCACTGGGCTGAGCACAGACAGAGCATTGCACCAATGCCAGCGCTCACGCTACTGACACACCACCCCAGTAGAGGAAGGTGTTTGGTAATTCAAATGTTGTTGCAGTGCCCTTTGGAAGCAGCATGCAAACAGGATCCTGGTGAATTGCCCAGTATCCGAGGAGCCTATGCTATGATTTCATGGTGATGTAAAAGTCAAAACCTAGCTAGGCAAGTTCAGGCAGCCAAACTATGGGAATCTTATGGCATTTTCCTGCTTGCAGTGTGGATAGACTGATCAATGCATATCCGAGGAGGCAAATCATTAATAGCTCCTCTCCTAATTTCAAGTGTTTATAAAGGGTAGCATTTTATACAGGTGGAAATTTGTGCTAGGAGTCACATAGAGACTGCACCACAGGAATATCCTGGCTTCTGCCACAGAAAGCTAATGTAAGCAGAGTCACGACCCCTGCTTTGTGAACCAAAAAGCTAATTTCCACCAGCCATTCAGCCTAGCTTGTACATTACAACCTAAAACCAGCTCGGTGGCAGGAAGGCAGTAAGAGGAGGCAGGTCCATGTGCTTGCATGGCTTTCAACTGGCTATGGTACATCCCAGATTTCCTCATTCTGCATAATCCCATCTACCAGAAAATGTCAGGAGTGTTAAATTGGTTGCACTGGGGTTTGGATGCACCATTTTCCATTAGGAACATTCCAAACTTTTGGTAAAGACTATTTTTTTAAACACTGTTTTATTTTGCTAAAAACCATTTGAGCTAAGAAAGCCCTGGAGAAAATCACTGACACCTTGAGTGAGATTTTAAAATGTCTCTTCTCCCATCTCCCTCTTGATAGGACTGGGGAGGAATTATTCACAGTTTATTTCTCACTACCTTTCATAAGAACTGTTCATTGAGGTGATGAACATTTACATAAATTTATCTGATCTGTAAGTACTGTACTATTTCTTAATTTTTCTATAATATATTCATGGGCAAATGTGAACATTTCAGTACAGAAGCAGTTAATGTTTACTGTGAATTGTAGTTGCGGTGTGCTCAGGGAGAAACAGCACAGCTGGCAAAATAACTTCCCTCTAGGGCCTGATTTAAACCCAGGAAAGCCAGAGGGACTCTTCCATGCTTTTTAGTTCAAGCAATACTTATTCTGTACATGTCTTGGACCTCTTATACTCTTGTAAAAATTGGATGGACTTGCAGGCCAAGACATCATAAAAAATGGAAAGTATTTTCAGGTTTACTTATTTCATTTGGACAAAAATCTTTGAAAGAGGGTGTTGGATGCTTTATTGCAAAGAGACAAAGGAAAGCTTGGAACAATTACTACTACAAAAAAAATTTTTTTTTTCCATTCAAAAGCATGTTATTTGTTTACTTTATATACAGCAAGTTCTTTTCTTTGGATTTCAAAGCTTCTGAGTATCACTAAAGACCAAGCTATAATTTTTCCATTTGGTAAATGACATACTGGAAAGCTGTTTGCTATAAATAGTTCATGGACAATGAAACTGTTGCCTTGGCTTTTCTTTATTCCTAGATAAACCCAGAGGAGAGTGGGGGGAAAAAATGAGAAAGACATATACAGAAAACCAGTGTGATATTTTCTTTGCTCACCTGTCTGTATAATTAAGACTTAGGGGTATAAAGCCAAAGTGCATCTTCAGCCTAATGAGGCCAATCTTTCTGACATCCCTCAGCAGTCAGTAGAGAGAGAGGTCTAACTCAGCCTCTTTGGAACCCCCTCCATGGGGTCTCCGCTGGTGCAGGCCACCGTGGACAGGGAGGTGGTGGGCAGAGGGGTCGTGCTAAGGCAGACGGTTGCCTCGGTCCCAGCCACCCCTGGTTGGGAGGGTCTGACCTGCAGCCCCTTGGGAACGGGGAGGGGGTTTCTTGAGTGCACCCTGTCAGCTCTGGTGCCTGTCCAAGCCCTTTGCAGTGGCACAAGGCTCCCCGCGTGCCTTGCACTCTCAAGGAAGGAAGAGTCTTGCTGCAATTTGGCTCTATGCAGGTCTGGAAAAGCTTTGGTGAAGTCTGCAGAGGCCAGAAAAGCCAAGAAGAAATTTCTGAGAGTGCTGAAGGGCCGAGGCAGCTTTTCCTTAATACAGCCTGAGTTCTCCAACTTTCACAGGCCATCTGCTTCAGCCTTAGGTGGAGATGAATAGAAAAAGGGCATCTGTGTGGGTATGTATGAGCCCAAGACATTCAAATTTCTGGCTGCCTTAGTCCAAAGAAATAGACAAGTAGCTTTTCTTGCTGCTCTTGGAGATGGAGAAGAACCTGAAGGAATATTTTCATGCACTGGACACCACTAAAGACACCAAAATAGCCCTCAGCTGCCTGTTATAAGCATTTCATTCTAGTACAAACTTGCTCCCTGAGCACAGAAAGACCACAGCCATGGAGCAAGATGCTCGCAGCAAGGAGGGAAGGAGGTCTAGATATGAAGCCTGGGAGGTCATGCAGGATTCACCACTAACCCCTTTGTTGTGACTGAAATAAGTTTGCTTAAAAATTGCAATCCAAAGCCAGAAGGGATCAGTCTCACTTGTCAAAGTTATATGTTACAAAATATTTGTATTTTGCATATACTTTATGTACTGTAAATATCCTCTGTAACAATCTAATAAAGCTTTTTTAAAAACTCTGTTTCAAAATCACTTTTTTAAAAAGAAACATACCATCCACAAATTCTCTGCCCTTGCTCTAGGTGGCAACTTTGATTTCCCTATTATATTGACACTGTGGCTTTTTTATGTTTGCGGATTTGGGTCTTCTACCAGAGCTTCAGAGCTTGTCACAGGCTGTGGGTAGATAATCTGAAGCCCTTGGTGTTTTCAGTGAGGTAAGGGACAGATTCTGATAATTTATAGAGGGATGAAAGCTAACGTTCATAGACGCAGAATTCCAGGGAGAGTTTGGCTTTTCAATCATTAGTCCTTGCTAAAGCAGCATTTAAAGTATTCTTTACAGCTTGCAGTTATGTATATTCACACCAGCCCGGTTCCAACACAGGCTTGAGGCTTGGCAGGTTTCCCAGATCGTTGCTGTGCGGTCTCAAACAACCAAGGTACAACATACAGCCAGAGCCTGCTGTCAACAACGTGGCTGGGGAAGCATCGTGCCACTGCTGCCGTGGGGTCTGGGGCTCTGAAGTTCCCCCTGTAGCCACCCCTGGCATGTGCATCCATCCCTGCCGCAGGACACTTGTCAGCTCTTGCTTCAAAATCTCATTAAGGAACGACTGGGCATTATCTGGTCCTAGAAGGACTTGGTTGGATAAATTATTTCTACAGTGAGGATCCTGCAGTGTAATGTTTCAGCTAAAGTTTGGTGCCCTTATTCTTCCAGGCATGGAAAGCAAGAGAACACATCAAGAAGGATTAGGAGGATGAGATGACTCTTCACTGAGGGAACTGGTTAAATAATCCACTGTCACGTTCAGGTGAAGAAAGCCCTTCTCTGACTACCAAGAGGCAACCCCAAAATGGACACAGCTGATGAAATTGGACTAAACAACAAAAAATAACCCTGTAAGTGGTCTGGCCTGAAGAAACATCACATAGAAGCAAAAGTGTCTTAAGACATTTTACAAGTGCCTTAATTATTCAGTGGAAGGAATGTGGATGTGCAACGTGCTGGGTGCTTGCAGCCAAGCAGACACTAATGATTGCATTTAAATGCCCCACAGGAGGGCACTTTCCCTTGAGTGTCTTCTGAGAGCTGCACACCTATTTGAAGTTGGAGGAGCTGGGACAAGAGGAAGGAAAGCTCAACAGTGCCAGTGACTTTTAGATCCCAACCTCTTTTCTGCCTAGTGGCAAAAAATTAATAAAAAAATAAATGTACAACTCTGGGGGGTGGCTGTTCCATGCACCCACTGTCTGGCTGGGTGCCAAGCTACCCAGAGGTGAGGAGCCACGCTGCAGTGTCCCATCAACTGTCTAAGTGCATGTTTAGCTGTACATGAGTCAGCTGCTGGTTTCAGAATAGCTCTTCTCACTTAGAGCTGAATGCACTTGAGGGTGTGCTGAATCAGGTCGCAGGCAAACTCATGCAGCCATGTTACATTCGAATAGTGACCTTCTTAATGAAAAGATGGATCTAGTCTTATTCTAGCCATTTGAGATTTTGCCACTGACCAATAGAGGGGCTCTCTGAAGTCCAAGAAATATCAGGGAAATGAAAATGCAGCTAAAGTGTAACCAGTTCCAACATTTTAAAAGCTCTTTCCATTTCATTAGCCAGAAACTGCATGTGTAGGCACTACATGAAATGGTAATGACAAGTACGTAATCCTTGCTCTGTGTATAGCAGAGTGGTACTATGCAGCATAGTCCCCAGAGCCAAAGAGAGGGAGCATGACCCTGTGTCCCAGCAGGCTGGTCCCACACTCTGTCAGATATTTAGCCAAGCCAGGTTAAGGACACTTCATTACTCATTTACTGTCCTGACCTCACCCTAGTCCCTATTGTCCCATGAGCCTTGAATGCTTCGTTTTACAGCGCTGGGTGAAAAATGTCCCCCATAAGCAGTGTTGGGAGATGCAAGCCTGGTCTTCCCTAGACTGAGGGAACTGAATGCAGGTCTTTCATTTCCCAGGGAAATGCCGTAGTCATTTCTCATTATACTCCAGGCGAATGGCTGCACCGCAGCCACCAGTGTCACCACTGAATTTAGGGAGGACCCTGCTCCTGGAGGTGTGGGACACAGGTGCAGAGGCCAACGCATGGGCCCCAAGGGAACCACATGGGACCTCGGAAGACATCCAAGCAAGATGCAGTACCAGCCCATGCTCCCCGTTCAGATCCTGGAGCCAAACATGGTGGTGCGTGGTGAGCACAGGCAACGTGTAGGGACTTACTGTTGCGTGGCTTGGATCATTTGGAGGGACACCTTGGGCCTGTGGTGACTCAGTTCTGTCCCAGTCCCTCATCAGATCCCAATGATCATTACCACAGCTAGCCCGCCAGGTTTAATTTTGGGATCACTGACCATTTTCCCACAGGCCTTCAATGTCACTCTTTGTTCAGAGAGTCTCATTCTGGCAGTGGGTCAGTAAAGGAAGCTGTTGCCATTTGGACCACTGCTTTGCCTGTTGTAGCATTGGTACCTGCTGGAAACCCCAAGGAGGATGTCAGAAGTCAATCAAAGGGCCCTCTCTGAGGGCAAAGTGCTCCAGAAAGGCATACAGAGAAAAGGCTCCCAGGAGTCCTCACTGAGCCTCAAAAGTCCTGCAGCCAGGTTGGTCTTGCCAGAAGCAGGAAGTTGAACTTGACAGCAAAAAAGTCTGATCATGGTTTCTAATTGATTTAACCCCTGCTAAGTTTTTTGCTAATCTGGTTCTTTGGATTCTGTTTTCTTAGATTGCTGTGATGTCTACTTCAGTGTCATCTTCTTTAATACGTCGGTTATAGAATTGCATGTTCTTGCAGATGGAGTATTGGTTGTGTTTTTCCATATCAGTACATTGTAGCCAAAACAAGGGCCTGACACCTATAGAAGTGCACTAATAGGATATTGTCAATATTAACTTGCCTTCAACCCAGACACTAAAATAGTGTCATTAACAACAGCATGCAAGTATTTGTAACACTGTGATGTCATAGCCAGGCAAAATTTTTCAAAAATACGTAAGCAAAGTGATCACCAAAGGGACAAAGGTGGCTGTAGTTGCACATTGGAGGCATCCAAGTAACAAAAGTTGCCAGAGAGAGGACAAGAGAAGTGCAAGGGCCCAGGAGTAGGTGGGACAAGAAGGATTGATGGCAAGAGAAAAGAAAATAAGATAAGTAGTACCAGGAGCAAAGGAGACCTTCTGCCCCTTTTTGGAGGGGGGCAGTAGCATGAAAACATTAGGCATAAACAAAGAAAATCAGAGAAGAAAGAAGACCACTTGGGCTCGGGGTTCTCTTACTTATGAGCTCTCAGGCCTGATGACCTGGACCTTGGTGATTATGAACGACCAAGACCACAGCCAGCAGTGCAAACTGTTAGCTCCATGGTATTGCGTACTCACAGCTAATTTAGAGTATGACTGTTAGGGACTAAGAGTTTTCTCTATGTAGTGACAATGCTTAATATTGTGTAAGAATTACCCATTAGCAAGTGTGTTGCTAATGAATGAATTTAGCAGACAATTTAGTTTTAAAGTTGGTATGATTTGCCAGTCTTCTGAACACTCTCATCAGTGGTCTCTAATAGCCTAGCTGATATAATGAAAGATATATTCAGTTACACAGGCAGGACCTACCCAAGCTGCAACTGTATCTTGTGTCAGCTATATATAAGTACAATTTTATTCCCACATTAAAAGCTGCCAATGGCTACTTATGAACTTAACAGTGTTATTATTGCTGCCCTTTGATTTAGGACCTGGAAAGCAGAACATTTGCTTGAATGTTCAAATTCAACACAAATTGCTGGGGCAGGAGGTCATTTGCCTGATGGTTTTACACCTCAGGAGTCCTATTTTCAAGCTCTTCTAACTACAGCAGATGCACATTCGTTTTTCAGTTGAAGTGAAGTATTCTTGTTTGCTAAGACGCTTCCAGGTGCTGGAACTGCAAGGAGGAATTCAAAGATACTGTGAAAATCATTATAAATCACAAGACTTGGCAAGTCTATCCCAATTAAGAACCCAAATTCTTAAAGATTTAACCTGGCTTTTGGGTGATAATGGGATCCCAACCATGTCAGAATTTTTTAATCTGTTTTAACAAGGGCAAGGAATTAAATTAGTCCACTGACTCAGTCGCAGTTTCAAGGAAAGGGCTCAGACTCACAATTAAGACAACCCTCTTTCATTTCAGGCTCAGCTAAGCCTCAGTCTTTTATGGCGAGAGTTCATGGATCAGTCTCCTCATGTTGCCCTGCCTACCAGGCTTATTTGGAAACCTCCTTTTGGTGTACTCTTTCCTTCTCATCCTCTGCAATCAAGCGCAGAAGTTTTTCTCGTGATTAGAATGAGCTCAATGCTGCTAAAGGCATTTTGGTCTTAGTTCCTCTGTCAAGGTGGCCATAAACAACTGTAACACATCTACCTTTGTAAGGAAAAAGGCAGAGAAGAATGTTATTTGGAAAAGATGCTATGCCTATGTAAAAGGCCAGCTCAAGCTATAATTAGGCAGCGCTCAACTGGATGTGGAGGAGGTCCCTGAGCTGTAATATAATACGTGTGGAATAAGAGTAGAAACAAATTTATAATGCCAGCCAAAAAAAGCAGATAAAATACAGAATAAAATTGGGCAGTTAAAAAAAGTGCAGGATTAAAATCTGCATTGGATTTACTACCCACATTTTACCCCAAACCTTCTTTTTAGCCTACAAATTAACTTCCTCCATGTCTAAATATTTTCATCCCAGAAAGGGAGAGAGGCAAGAGCACAGAGGAGAGAGCAGTGACTTTGGGGAAGCCAGGACGCCGCTGAAGCGTCCTGCAGCATCGCAGACACTGGTGGAGGCACGGCCACCCTCGGGAGAAGGCAGGAGCCTTGCACAGCCCTCAGAGAGGCAGCACCCTGCACGGCCACCTCACCTGCCCAGCCCCATCCGCCTCTGCTGCTCCTCATCCCTCCTTTTCAGCCAGCAGCACTACAAAAGCAGCCCACTGCTGCTTGGTGGGGTGTCAACCAGACACGAGTAGCTCCAAAACTCACACAGGAGTTCAGAGGAGAACAGGAATGATAATTCCTCTAGGGCATCTTGGAGAAGCCCCACTCCAGGCACCTCCGCCTCCCGCTGTGCCTCTGGTCACCATTTATGCCCCCCTCCCTGGGAAGCCCTTGGTGCAGCCAGTGACGAATGTGACCTGAAATTCATGTTCAGCCAATGTGGCCTGGAGGTGGTCACTCCAACCTGCTTCCGGGGCCCATGGGAGACCGGCGCTGGCCAGAGACAGGCACAAGCTGAAGAGCTGCATTTCCTGGAGTCAGTGCGTGGACTGGCACAACCTGCGCATCCATCTCAGCTCTGGAAAACAAGACGGTGGCACTGTGACTGGAGTCACTCCACTCACACACAGGGTGTGTTTTATTAGCAAGTGCTAAGCTCTTATCAAGTTGCAACTTCCTTTTTAGTCTCATTAACTATTTAGCTTTACCTCAGGATGTGTAAATAAAAAGGCATCCCTAAACTGTACCGCCGCCTTATTTCTGCCAGGCCTTCAGGAAGGCTCATGGTACCTCCCCCACTGGAGAGAAGTCTCCGGCCACTGACACCATATGGAGCAAAATGCATTTGGTAAAAATGGAGACGAACCAAAAGAACAGGTATTTGGAGACTAAATCAACCCCGTCCATTTTATCTCTCTGATTCAGCATACCACAAATTTCTGACCTCGTATTGATTTCTGATTTTAGTGGGGATGGTGTTTACAAGAACCAATTGTAACTCAACCTACTTATGCTTTCTTGGTCTAAGAATAGCGTGTTCGGGCTGCTGCTGCCTGCCAGGACTGGCAGCTGTTTCTGAGATCACTATCAGACATACTTTAAAGGGTGTTTTCCACTTAAGGAGATCTACAAGATGCCTTTTGCCTTTTTTAGGTTTCACTTATTGATGGGAAAAAAAATATTAATTTGGAAGTAATTGTGACCTAAAAACATCCTTGCAAAAAGCTGCCCATCCTCTCCCCGCAGCACTGCTCAGCAGCTCTCAGCCCACCGTTTCATGGTGCTTGGGATTCAGCTCCTGCTGCTTCACCACAGGCTGCATCAGGCCCTAATTTTACACCTGTCTTTCCGTTATCCTCTTCTGGGTTTTCAACTTCATTCTAATGTATTTTTCCAGAGATCAAGTGCACTCAGAGGCTTCTGGTGACAACTAAATATCTTTGATTTTTTTTTCCTTTTATTTTTAACTTTAATTTTTTCCTACCTTTGGGATTATACACCTTCTAGGTAAGAGCTGTCACATTTATCTCCCTGAGAAATACTTGTGTTTTACAAGAACTGAGACTGAAAAATAACTGGGAGTTGAGGGAGAGGCAGAGAGCGCAAACAATAAGGCTTGAATTCATATTTTAAAGAAAGCAAAGGAGGAACCTCAGCTGCTTCTCGGGTGAAGGGTGGTGAAGTCCATGCAACTCCCTCGGTGCATTTCCCGGGGAGGTGCAAGCGAGGCCAAAAGCAGCCTCTGACATGCCACTGGCTCTGAGCCCTGCCATGCCAAGCAGGCTGCAGTGCTGCCCTGGCTTGTGCCATGGCTGCAGCCTTCACACTGCACGGCTGGTTGGACTCTCACTGAGTCGCCCGGCCCTGGCATGCCCTCCCCACAGCACCACGGACCCCACAGGCACCTCGGCTCTCCCCGTGCACCACGGGGCCAGCTCTGCATGAGGAGCTGAGCAGGAATGGCAGCAGCTGGGGCTGCTGGAGACTAATCCCCCGGAGGATTTATCACTGGGGTTTGCAAAGTGCAGACAGCCCGCGCGCGAGTGCTAAGCTGCAGCAGTTTGCGGCAGGGCTACAAGCCCCAGCGAGTGCAAGGCCGGGCATGAGGGCTGCAGCAATAGGTGGGCAGCAGCTCCCCAGTTGCAGGCAGCACTTCCCCAGCAAGTCACAGCATTCCACCCAGCACCACAGCCACCACCAAGGGCTGCCCTTTGGTGCTTCTTGGATGCTGAGTCCTAATTATGTTGCACATTCCTCCCCACTGAGAGCTGCTGACAGGTCTTGGGGGGAAAACACATGCTTCAGTGCTGTTATTGAAGACCCAGATGGTCTTCAGTAGACCCCAGGGTGTGTTGGGGAGCCCTGGGAGTGTTGGGAACCCCAGAGAGTGTTGGGGAGTAGCGCAAGGGAAATCGTAGAGGAGTTCCCATGGGGGTCTTTACTGCATGGACACCCATGCTCCTGGCCTGAGAAAAATGCTTCATGGTGTATTAGACCAGAGCCCGCAGATCCCAGCGCTGTGGTGAGTGGTGAGGGCCAAGCTGAGTAAAGGGAAAAGTGACTGTCATCCCCTGGGCAGCACTGCATAGGAGAGGAGAGCTATCCTCCCTGTCCAGCCCAGGCAGAGCCTCTTCCCCCGCTAGCCCTGCACCAGGGCTGTCTCCCTCCCCAGCTATGGGATCACTGCTTCCCACAGGTTCGCCTTCCAGTTTGCTGTGAGATATTAATTTTCCCCTTTCAAGCACAGGATCGAGTGAGACTTTCAGTGGGGCAAACCTGGGCCCCCAGCTAGTCAAATCTTGTTTTGGTCACCATTGGCCAGCTTTTCACCATGGAGTGTGGCTCTGAGGCATCCTCTCCCCTGCAGCCCCTGAGATGCACACCAAGCCCTTTGCCTCCTGGCCATCCAAACCACTACCTGCCATGCAACAGTTTACACTAAGCATCTAATAGAAAGCCAGAGCCAACCTCTCCATTCCCCAAACCTTCGGGGCTGAGGATAGGATTTCACAGAATCATAGAATCATAGAATATCCTGAGTTGGAAGGGACCCACAAGGATCATCGAGTCCAACTCCTGACCCTGTACAGGACAACCTCAGAATTCACTCTATGTGTTTGAGAGCGTTGTCCAAATGCTCCCTGAATATTGTCAGGCTTGATGCCATGACCACCTCCTTGGGGAGCCTGTTCCAGTGCTCCACCACCCTCTGGGTGAAGAACCTTTTCCTAATGTCTAACCTAAACCTCCACCGGCATATCTTCTTCCCACTCCCTTGGGTCCTGTCACTGGTCACCAAGGGGAAGAGATCAGCACCCACCCATCCTCTTCCCCTTGTGAGGAAGCTGTAGACCGCAATGAGGTCTCCCCTCAGTCTCATCTTCTCCAGGCTGAACAGACTAAGTGACTTCAGCTGCTCCTCATAAGGCTTCCCCTCCAAACCCTTCACCAACTTTGTGGCCCTCCTCTGGACAGTCTCTAGTAGCTTCATATCCTTTTTATACAGTGGCGCCCAAAACTGCACACAGTACTCAAGGTGAGGCTGCACCAGTGCAGAGTAGAGCAGGACAATCACTTCTCTCGACCGGCTAGCAATGCAGTGCTTGATGCACCCCAGGACACGGTTGGCCCTCTTGGCTGCCAGGGCACACTGTTGGCTCACGTTTAGCTTGCCATGGACCAGAACCCCCAGATCCTTCTCCACAGGGCTGCTCTCCAGCCTCTCGTTCCGACTCCATGCAGACATCTCCTGAAGGCAGGAGCTGGAGTGTGGGGCTCCACTGCCTTTTTCATCTTGCTTCTGCTGCTGTTTGTGGAGACTATGGGTGGCCAAGGTCATGCCCTGGTAGGCCATGGCCAAAAACTGATCCTGACTGAGAGGTTGAAACTTAAATGGTTTAAGATCTATATGCTCTCAGCCTTTGAGACAACGGTGAGAAAGGCAGACTGTATTTAAAATACGAAGAGCTCCTCAGCGGAATATGATGTTTTTAATGTGATATTTATTTGCATGAAACCAGTGATATTTATGGATACTTGTCACTCATAATGGACATGTTTTGCAGAAACACATTTTGATCCATCATTCTTTGTCACCTGATTGCCATTACTAACTGCCATGGCTTCGCAATTTGCTGCTTTTGGATATCATAGATCACTTGAATCACACGTGATTGTCATCTTCCTGACTGAGCACTGTAGATTTTATGAACAGGATTCTCCTTATCTCCTTGAGAAGTACGTGCAGATAAGTTCAAATTTTTAATCACTACTTCTAATTTATAGTCTCTTAATCATTTGGTAAATAAAAGTTCTTCTCAACACCCAAAAAGCAATTTCAGCAAGTGCCCTCCCAAATACATTATTATAATCGTTATATCTTATTACTACAATGGTAGTGTCTAAAGATCAGAACACCACCAGGAAGCACCAAGCAGTTAAATAACAATAATATCCCTACCTTAAAGAACTTATATCTATGCACAACAGTATAAAAAGAGATAGCTAAACATACAGATTTTATTTGCTTTTAATGCAAATAAATGCATGAGGAAACACAAGAAAACTAATGATGCTACTGGGGCAAAAAACATTTCCACTGACACAATCAAATATAATGTGCTTCATTCAAATTATCCAGCAGAGAAAACTTGCGCATTCTAACACCTGGAAAATTGTGACTCACTTGACGTGTGCTGGTAATAATATTCTCCATGTTGTTTTAGTTTTGCTCTATTTACCCAGTCCTCATCTTCAGGACAACCTGCTTCGTCCCACTCCGGCACCAGAGCACTCACCACCCTGCCACAGTCATGCACAAGGAAACCAGGGTTGTGGACTGTAGCCTGGTCTGAATTGGCTAGATCTAATTGCTTCTTTTGACCCAAGAAATTGAACAAAATTGCAAACTGTTTCTACAAGGAAGAAAAACTGAGGAGTGTGTTATCTTTCAAGTATGTAAAACATTTTTTTTCCCCTGAGCATAGTAAGAGACCACCAGCAACATACATTGTCTGTGGCCATGACTCCTTCCACCCAAAGTTTCATGCTGTGTTTGGGGTTTTTTTCTCGTGGTTTCACAGAAAGCACCTCTCTGGTTGTCTACAGAGCTGAACCTTGGTGGTTTCTCTCTTTCTCTCACAAATATGCAGCAGCTACCACACCTTTCCTTCCTCCTGAGGTTTTTCCACCACAGCGTTAGGAAACATCTCTGATCCCAGGGTCCAAACTCATCACTTTATCATAGAATCATAGAATCACAGAATGGTTTGGGTTGGAAGGGACCTCCAAAGATCTAGTCCAAGCCCCCAACCATGGGCAGGGACATCTTTCACTAGACCAGGTTGCTCAAAGCCTTGTCCAATCTGACTTTGAACACTTCCAGGGAGGGGGCATCCACAACTTCTCTGGGCAACCTGTTCCAGTGTCCCACCACCCTCATCACCTTGCCCACATGCAGTAGTTTTCCACTATGTCTAACCAATGAGGGCATTCAGTCTTCCCTTGTTCCCCAAAAGCGAAGGCAGCTGCCATGGCCAAAAACTTCTGCATGTTGACACGCCTGCTCAGCCCCCAGCACACCAGGGATTCATTCATTCTGCTTCTGTTTGGTGGTGTTTTGAATGCATGAAGTCAAAACACACAGAACAGGCACACATCCAGGCCTTGGGTAAGGTATTGGCCCCTCAGAGCAGAATGTGTGTGACACCAAAAAAATTAAACACTGTCTTTACTACTTCTGCCACGTCAGTATTGACCTGGCTGGAGGCTACTTTGGTTCCAGAACAAAACAGAGCCAACTTGGGGTGAGCAGGGAATGGATAACCTAGCCATTGAGCTTTAGATAGGCACCAGCAGCACTTAAGAGCATGGTAACCAGAGGGCTATCTCACAGGCTGCATATTCCCTGTGCCTGCTCCACAATGACAGTGTCCTTCAAGCTATCAAACATCTCTGAGAGGAAGAAGGTCTGCGCTGAGGTATATCAGAATGTAAGCTACCAAATTGTATTTTGCTTTGAACTTCTTACTTCAAAAAGCCAGAGGAAGCCCTTAGAATGAAAACTCTTGCTCTGTTTTTTATTAGCAATTAATATGGAGCTCAGTGAATGAAAACAACATTGAAAAATGAAGAAAATGCTTCATAGAATTGCATTATGCAAATTGTTTTAATGGAAAAACATGTTTGCTTTACTAGAGCCCATATTGCCTGCTCTAGAGTCATGTTCTTAATCAGACTAATTGCTCTTGCTTCTGCAGTTTGGAGGAAAGGCAGGGATGCACACAATTGTCAATGTAGGTTAAAACTCATTTACAACCTCAAAATCTGCACAGTGTTCTGCAGCAGCTCAGCTGAGCCACAGACACCCCCCCGCCTCCTCTGCCTGAGCTTGATGACATTGAGAGAGGCAACAGTTTCTTGCAGGACTGCTGAAGTGTCATTGTGCTAGTGCTCTTGCTCCCTTTTTAAGTAAACCAGGCTATCCCTCACAACAAGATGACAAGTAAGCACCCCAGGAATTGAGGTGGATATGCATGGCCATCTACTGGGTTCACAGTAGCAGTACTGGTCTAAAAACTTGTACCCTAGATGATAAGGGCCTCTGGAGCAAATTCACACATGCAGAAGAATTGCTGTGTATGTATGTGTACAAGGTGCACAGTGAATAGAAGGGCAGTCGACCTTCCCTGTACTTGTCCGGGTGGGAAAGGTGATTTTTATTTGGGAATACAGCAATGACACAGAGTGCTGTTCTGGAATAGCTTATTTGCCTAGAACAGTGATGGTCAATTTGCCATGTAAGACAAAAGTGTCCAAGCGCTCACATGCTCTACCTAAAGGAAAGACTTCCATAACAACCCCATTCTCCATATGGGCTTTCCATATCAGAAACAAAAGCCTGCCCAACAAGCTTGGATCTTGCCATGCCTCAATATGATACTTAGTGAATTTTTATGCAGTAGTTATTTCAATGGTACACATTTCTTGTAGCACCAAAAGAAGGTATCTGCAAGATGACAAATTGTTGTCCTTCCTTCTACTCTCTTGGGCTGAAAGCAATGTGAGAAAGTTCCCATTTCCTACATACAAAGTAGATTTGTTGCTAGAAGAGCTGGATCTCAATTTGAAACATGAATAAAACCTTCAGATCATCAAGTCCAGCCCTCTGCTCTTGCAGGATTTTACTTGGAGAAGGGCTCCAAGCCAGTTAAATCAACGTACAATTGGATTTGGAGCTTGGCTTTATTTTTCCTCTTGTTCTGGTTTCAAAACACCAGAGGTCAAAGGTGTGCCATTACTGTGAATTCTTGCACAAATAGGGAAGACTCAGGTCCCTGTGTGTTGTCAGCATCGTGATTACTTTGTGAAGAGCCTGTGGAAGTTTTAAGTGGAGAAAAAAAGAGTTGGGTTACTACTGCCAGCTTCAAATATTTAAATATCACGAATCAGATTCCCCCAAATCCAAACAAACAATTTTCTTTAAACAGCAGCAGCTAAGGATCTCTCTTGACTTAAGCCGTTACTACTCCTTTGGGTCACATTTCCTCTGCAAGCACAAGGGCAAGAAACTTACTTTTTGTAAAAGGCAAGACCTTCACCTCATCTCAGATCTCCAGGACCCACAGGTCTAAAAGCTCCCAAGATGACTAGAAAAATCACAGGCATAGTGCTAAATAAACCTGTCTCCAAATGCTGCTTTGGTTTCCAAGTGCATTGACTTGGCACCTGGGTAAGCATTGGGTTTCTTTTCTTCTCTTTTCTTCAGTGCTCTTTTGTTTCACACACAGGGGCAAAACCAGTGTTTTTTCAGAGGGTAGTGTGATAACATCCTTGCAAGTAGGTCCAGAGTCTCTTTTTCCCCCTCTGAAATGCCTTAGATTATGAGATATTTTCAAGTTAAAAAATTCTTCAGAAGTGTCCTTTGAGTCAAAGATAAAAGTGATGCCCAGCAGGTATAGGCTAGCAGTAGTCAAAAAAAAGATGAACTCCCAGCAGAAGCTGTGAAATTCACTCCCTCTAGTTCTGCTACTGAATAGGACTACACCATTCTCTATTCCTAATCTTTTTTTTTCCTATCCACTGGCGGTACCAATAAATGTGCAATAAATCTTCCTGTGAATCTGCCTTTCTAGCCTAATTATCCTGCTGTTTATGATGTTTTCCCTGAGAACAGGACATAGACCACCAAACATTGCATGCAGTGACCCAGGCTCCATCAAGAGGTGACACATCTGGACGCCTCTGCAGCAGATGGAGCACACCCCACGGCTGTGGGAGCGGGCACCAGCTTGGACCTCAGGAAAGCAATCTTCAACTTCCAGGTTTAGCAATGATCTTCTGATACGTCAGTGAGCATTTAACATCTTCCACCTTGGTAAATCTGAGATTTTGGGAAAGTTCGTTGGTATTCTGTGGAATTACACATTTGGATGCAATGCTATGAATACAGGAAATGCTAAGATTCTTTTGCAGAAGGGGGAAAATTGACCTGGAAAGGCAGGGTAAGCATCCAGACCAGGTACCAGGAGAGAGGCTGGTGGCAAGAGGAGTGTTTCTGAGAAACCTGCTTCTAGCTGCTGCAAATCTGTATTACCATTTCAGCCCATATTCCTCATTTGCCCTCATGCCAACCATGTTGGTTCTCACTCTAATTTAAACCTGGGGCAAGCCAAGGAGAGAAGCTCAACCTCAGATCTGTGTCCCCAACTCTCTAATGCCACCTTCAGCTTCCCCAAGAAAGCCAGGTATGCAGAGGAGAGTGACACACAGCCACCTCTTCTGGTGGGGCAAATTATAATGCTGGATTCATTGGTGCTACAACATAAAATCAATGTTGCACATTAAAGGGCACTTTAATGGACATCAGGAAGGAAATGTCATTCTTGTCTGGCTAGATAAATTAACTTTTAGAAATTAACTACATTCCTAGCACATCTCTAAGTCGCAGTCCTTTAAGAGTTTTGAGGACCAGACCACTCATAAGCTACTTCTCATCTCTAACTCCAGAAGCATTTACAAAGGAAGATGGTGTCTTCCTGTCCCCCTCTAATACCTGAGAAACTTGTGTTTGGAAGATCAAATTACTTTCCCCAGCCACCTAACAGTCCTGTGCAGACTGAGTCTCCTGGCTCAGCTCCTGGGGTCCTGGCTATCAGCACAGCTGCTCAGCCCATGGCAGTTTCATTGTGTTATCTGAGAAGCTGTAATAAAATAGCTTATTTCCATGCTTTCTAAGTAACCTGTACTTCACGCACCCACATTGTGCTAGTATTGCAGGCAGAAACCCAATAAGCCTGTGCTGACTCCTGCATATCCAAACAGCAACCAAACAATACCATAACCTCAGTATGCAAAGTGGCTTTAATACACTTCTTCTAAGTTAACTAAATGTTGCTGATGTTCTCTGATAAATAAAAGCCCTATAAACTGTTCCCAGTGGTACAGTACTGATCAGGGAGAAGTGTATCTCAAGGCAACTCCTTTACACTGAAGTTTTATATCAAGAATATGCTGAAGCTTCACCATAAATAATTAAATATCTTTCTAAAATATTAATGCAGTGTGTTGATGGCTTCTGTTTTGCTTATGGTGTTTCAAAGGTGTTGACTGTAGGCAAATATAGATCTTATATCTGATGAAAAAAAGCTTTGAAAATAGTCTAACACCTTTGCAGTTGAAAGTCTTTCTCCAGACAGGGACTTTTAACCGAAATGTGCTGTCTGCAAGGCAGCATTCCTAAGGAGAAAGATCTAAAGATCAAAACAGAGCACAGTAAAGCCACTGCAAACAAATCTATTTGGTGTTTGACCAACTAATGTCAGCCACTTAAAAATGACAGAAGTTTGACTCCATAAGGCCACTTCCAGAACAAGGCTAGTCTAGGTAGAGATGGCCTGAAGCAATAATTGACATTATTTCCAAACTAACTAATACTGAAAGTGGTTATTCAAGGCACTTCAGTGCTGAGAAATCAGATAACAGACTGTAGTGCATCACTTTCTCTGTTATAGTTCCCCTCCATTTAGGAAGAGCTTATGGGTGTCAAGGCTGATGGTATCTAACAAATGAGTACTATCCCAGTCTCTGGAGCCAGTTATGATGTCGCAGATAATTAGAACTGCATTTTTAAACTTGGAGAAATGTGATAAAGCTTTTCCAATTATTTTTCTGTTTGGAAAGATTCAAGGTTTCCAATCAGCTGATGGCACAGAGAGGAATCTGGAGTATTCCAGTCTCAACCCTCCACCAAGCAGAGGGTACAAATGCCACAGCTCTGGTGCCAGCTTTATGAGTTAAATACCTATCTAAGCTCACTCTTCTAAGAATGATCCCACTTGGCCATGAGCAACTTTTGTTGTGAGCCACATGCCCTCTGCTCCCAACAGCTCCGAGCCTATCCATCGTTAATATTTCTGTGCTGTTTGTTGATGATGGCAGCCTGGTAAGAGCAAGTGTCCCGGTGGCTTGTACTGAACACTGGGAATTTCATGTCAAGAAAAGAGGGTTGATATTAAAGGAAACAGAGAAAATGAAATAGAGGATGAAAAAATCTTCTGCTAGCTTATAAGTAGAGTCCCAGATGTGGAAAAGGACCTTTCACATACTTGCCTTTGTGCCAAAGCAGTAAAATAATCACTTTCAAAATGCCAAAATTAAATTGCCTCCTGTTACTGCAGTAAACCTGCAGACGAGCATTGCTAATCTGTTGTACTGAACACAGGAAGCTATTGTTTGTGTTATTATCTGCTGAGCACAGATTCCAGCACTGCACACAACTGCAGGGCATTGGTATGCTGGAGCTCGCCTGCTCTGGTGTTTATGTTAAATGGGTTCACATAAGTACCAGTGTAAATGGTCAAACTCATTATTCCCCCCTAGGAATGTGCTCTCTGTGTTTCAAAATGAGAAGGAAGTGCTTCTGTTGACTCCCACAGCTTCATCAGACACCCAGAGCAAGGTTTGCCCACAGATCTGTCATTGCAACGTGACCTCAAGTCAATTAGGCCATTTCAAAATTGAATGTCACTGGCAGATGGTGAAGCTCTGTACTAAGTAGATAAAGTCTACATACATTTTCAGAGAACATGAATGAAAAGAATAAGCAGATAAAACTGAAATGTTGTTAGACCTTGGAGCAGAAATGCGGTTTTCCGGAGCATGTTCTGCCTCAGCTGGGCAGGAATAGCAGAGCAAGGAGCAGTGGCGTCAGAAGGGATGTTCTCCTGCAGCCTGCCCTCAATCATGATCCTACCTGCATCACTGGGATTCCCAGCAGCCTCCACTCATGACAGAGCCTAAGCAGAATAATCAAAGTCTGAAGTGCTTCATAGCCCAATCCATTTACCTCTTTCATGAAGGACGTGTGTAGCTTCCTCCCCACCTCATACAGCACCAACCTTTGGTGGTGTCATGTTGGGGCACAGACCTTTTTCTGAGTGCCTGGTCTATCTTCCAAAAAGGGCGCTTTCAAACCTACCAAAGTACTTTCAAATTGTTTTTGTATAACACTATTGGTCTAGATTCTTATCTTAGCAACTTAGCATTAAAATGTCACCACCTGATCAAAGTGCTGGAATTCACACTACTTTCCCTCTTTGCTTGAAGAAGTGAAATTATTAACTAGGTTATTAGAATAAAAACTTAACACTGTATGTATTCACAACATTTTGCTCCCACTAATTAATTTCTGACTGAATACCCTGCCAGAGGATCAACTTACTATTGAGATAGAGATCACACCACACAGAAGCTTAATTGGATGGGAAGAAGTCCCAGAAGAACACAACTCTGCCGCATCTTGATGCTGTGCCAGATGGAAGGCTGCCACGGGCCAAGCAGAGCTGGAACCGTGTGTGCTTGTGCAAATGCAGTTGCAACGCTCTGCTGATGGTGGAGCTCTCATTGCAAGCATCAGAGCATGCACACAGGTGTGTGTCCTTCATAATGAAGAGGGGTTTTAATCAGCCTTGCATGACCAAAGCAGGCAGGATTACATCTCAGCAACAGGATGGTCAGGTGTTCAACAGCACCATGTCCATGTTGGGATGTCAGCGAGCCTCAGGTCTGCCCGTGCAGGGCACATCCCCAGGGCTGACTGCCATAGCTCTTGCTTAGGTGACTCCAAATGGCCCCATCACACCGCGGCATCCTTGCAAACAACCCTTGTCTGTGTGGCCTTCAGCAGCAGAGGGGGAAGGCGGTGAGGCCGGGGGTGGGTGCCATGCCTGTGACCCTCATTCCTGGGGCCCACAGGGCCACTCAGGACTGCATCCCACCTGCCAGACCATGCTGCCAGGAGCCACTGCAGAGGGACGTGTCCATATTCGGGCAGGACTAACCTTGCTATGGTTGACCACAGAAAGGGGACACCAGTGCATACAATTTCATTTTGGCCAGCATTAGTCAATCAAAGCAGGAATGTGACCAAAATTCATCCAGCAAAAGCATCCATAGGACAATCCCCTACTGTGAGAAATTAGATTGGCAGCTGTCATCTGCTCTCTCTTCCCTTTTTTAAGGGAAAAGAGTGAAGGATTTGGGCACAGGGCAGCACCTGTCCTACACTGACCTTTAAGGCCATGACCAGTCTTGGTTTCAGTAAGTGGTCGGTACCTCATGGACACGAATCCATCAGCTTTGTCTGGAGGACACGGGGCACAATCCTCAGAGGAGCTCTTCCTTGAGGCTAACAGGCGATCCAGTAACAAGTAACTCAACACGCAGCATCCCCAAATTATAATTAAAACTGAATATTGGATCATTTTAATGAAATTTCTCTGATCTGTTACTTCTACTAACTGAGTAGCAGTTAAATGACCTGGGGCAAATTGAGACAGTCCCTGTGGAAAACTTCATAACACTACCAGCGAATTAAAAAGCAAAATGCAGGTCTTCTTCAAAACAATCTTAATTCAGTTTGTCACAAACCTGACCCTGAGTTCTGCCAGCAGCCTGATAGTGCTACTAAAAGACAGTTGTACTCTTTCACAGAAAGAAAGGGTAGCAGTTCTTCAGTTTTCCTCGCTCAATACTCAGATGAAAGGTCCTTTTCTTTACAAAAAAGTTGCTAGCTCTCAGTAGACCATAATCCTCATGTTGGAGGTTATGTCATGTAAGGTTAACAGCCTGGGTTGGGACATTTGTCTTTTGAAATGTCTTTCATGCTTGGATAAATCATTCCCTTCCCTCAATGCAGTAACTTTTTTTCCCAGCAGTCATTCCAAAGCAATCAAAACATCTGTGAAGGAACTGTAGATGGGAGAGACAACAGACACCTCAGAGTTGCAAGGACTTATGAAAACACCTACAGAAAAGCCAGACGGGTGCTTGATGCAACATTTTATGTTTTATTAGCAACAGTCATAGTAGGTCACTGGAGCCCCTGAAGTGACTCACTCGCTCCTCTGGGTGACTTGTCTCCCCCTCATCCCAAACACTGCAGCCCATCGCGGTGGACAATCCTGACTTTGCAGAGCAGCATTAAGGGATGAAGAGCGTGTGCTCTGCAAATTCACAGGCTGACCTCTAACAAAAATAGACCTTGCTGAAAGAAAGCAGGGCTCAGGCATGCGCATGGGCTTGACATTTAAGAGGCTGTCATCACACCGGCATTAATGAAGTTTGCACTAACGCTCGTGACTGGTTGTTCCTGGATGAAGTATGTGCAGACTCCTGGCACCCAAAAAATTCGTTGCAGAAAGCACACAGCAGAGTGTGCAAAGGACATTGTCAAAGGAACGTGGAGCATGAGTGAGGTGGGCCTGCTACATTTACCCCTGCTTGGTCCCCTGAAATGGTGTCACAACAGGATCATGTCATGCATCCAGACCTGGGGACATGGAAGAACTGCTGGGTCCTGCCCCGCTGACATTGCCTGAGCTGTCCGATGGTGCAGCTGATTTCTGCCACAGCTTTCACTGGGTAAATAAAATAAAGGTTGGCAAATTGTGGCCTGTGCTGGCTGGACTTCCCCTGACAAATTTGGGGAAGACCAGCAGAGACCAGCAGCTCATCCTGGAAGGCAGATCCATGAGGCCCCAGCTTTAAGGAAGGGAGTGTAGCTGTAGGGACATGAGCTGTGTCACACCACCTGCGTGCAGGGCCAGTCAATGGGTCTTGAATATTTTACCTTCCTCACTGACTCCTGGATCCTGCTGTCCTGATCATCCATGTTGCTAAAAGGTCATTTCCCTCCCAGATAGTCTCTCGCAAGTGAATCTGTCAGCCTCTGCTGAAACAAAACTGGCACGTGGTTCCTGGCAAGGGCCACTCCAGGTGGGCAGCGTGGACAAGGCTGCACCGGGCTGGGCTCTCGCTGCCTTCTGCAGCCTCCCAGCACCCTCCTGGGGGACTTCACCCATCAGACAGATCACCCATGCCACCTGCCAGGGCCTGTGAGATGCGTCCTCAATTTCAGGAGATAAAACCACTCTGCTGGTGGACTGCGACTCACCCTTCACACCTTTTCAGACTTTTCACAACTAAAGAAAACCCCAAAATAATAACCAACATCTTAGAGCCACCAGGGATTTCCACAGCGCTCAGGGAAGACGAGGGATGAGTACTATGCAAAGGGGACACAGCCGCCGGCTGTAAGCACAGCCAGCCCAGAGCGGCGTGGCCATGGATGCTGTTTGCTGTGCTGAAATGGCCGAAGGACTCACCCAATGCAGTGTCTCCTCCAACTGCTGCCATTCCCGTTCAGAGAGCTGCTTTTTTCAGGCTTTGGTGAACACCCAGAGATGTACTGCCACCCCCCCACCCCAGCACCCTGCCTTGGGCAGGCTCCGCTCCACCCTGCGCCGGGAGACCAGAGCTTGAGCACCAGCCAAATTACATGATGTTTCACAGTTTCTCAGAAAAACAGTTACTGCAGTGTGAGGAAGCGCACCTCGGTGGAGGGTACCTGTTGTTCCTGCTCCCTTCTCCTTTCTGCTAGACCAGCCTGCCAAAGAAGCTGATTTTTATATCATTTGGGCAAGAAAAGCAGAGATACATATATTCACAGCAAGCAAAACAGAAGAAAAAAAAAAAGGCAAATACAAGGCAGAGGTTAAATTCAGTGTTTTTCTGGTGTTTGTCAGATCCCTCTACATACGAGTTGCAGTGAAGCTGGAATGCCTTCCTCTTTCCAGAAGCAAGACCTCAGCTGTGGTTAAACCTGCAGCTCCATCTGTGCCACCGTGCCCTTGGCTTAGGGACCAGAAAACAGCCTCTTTATTTACCGGTATGGACACAGCCATAAGGTTGTGCCAGTGACCGGCCTCTGGGAGAATGTGTCTCATACAGTGTTTTGCATCCTGAGTTGATGCCTCCCAGACGGAAGCCAGCCTGTCAGTCTTACACAGCAACCCTGCACCTTGTGTCTGTACGAGGTCCTCACCAGGATGGAGGGCTGAGGTGGCTCCAAACCCTGCCAAGTGTTCCTCACCCCCTGCTGCAAATCCCTTCCAGGAAAACTCATCACCTGTGTATTTCAAAGTGGGCCCCAGAAAGTGAGGCTGGACCCAGGTTTCACTGCAGTTAAGATGGTTTGGGGCCCCATAGCTCCACCCTGTCCTTGCAAGCACAGACCACCATTGCCATGGTGGATGCTCTTTGCAGAGACCAAGGGACACCCACCTTTGGCAGATGATGCTCCACTAGAAACTGCGATCCTGAGAAAACCACCCTGGCTGCAATGCATCCCAGCTGAGGGCTGGGCTCCCACAGGTCCTCCTTGCTGCCCTGGCGGAAGCCCCACGGCAGATCCTGCAAGGGTTAGGGATGGGCGAGTGGTGCCTGGCGCCCTGCCCTGCCTCCCCGTGTTTCTGTGCAAACAGAGCAACCGCGCGCTTCCTGCCAAACACCTCCCTTAGACTAAGGAAAACAACCAGAATAAAGGCAAAATCTTTCTGACAGAGCACAGTGTATGCCACTGTCCGCGAGCTGGTGCAACGCAGAGATAAGACAGCATCTCACGTCTGCACGCATGAAATCCATAGGTAGTCCTCAGATTGTATCTAGCTAATGCAGACATTTCTCATGTTAGCATGATTAGACAAACACTGTAGGAAGGAAGGAACTGTATCTCTGTGCACACTGATTCCTGTTTCACTTAATTCATAACCTTAATTTCACATTAACATGGTGTGTGCATTTATGCAGTAATTGCATTCCAGCTGCCTGAATGCTGCTCTTAATTTAGTCATGCTACTTTAGCTTTGTTGTGAGTTATAAAACATTCTTGCTCTCAAGAAACAAATTAATTTACAGATGTTACAAGAGATAGGATTACCCAGCAGTATTTCTGTTTTTTTAACACATGCAATGTATAAACTTTATCAAATGAAAGTAATTTCTTCAGGGAAGTCCAACAGGCACTTACACTAATGGCAGAGGGAGACAGATTACAAAGATTTTTGAGCTTCAAGGAGTATCACAGTCTCCTCGCAACTGATTTGAAGGAGCCCTGCTGCAAACAATACAGCAAAGCAAGAACGCCAGTAGTATCCTGTACCTGTACAGGTTTTTAAGTAGTCACTGATTTTTCAAGGGCACAAATATGCGCATCCACATATTATCATCAGAACATGAAGCAGTGGCTTGTTTGAGGTTGGTCGCACCTTTCCACCCTGAGCGAGCTTTTTCAGTCAGTGTGAAATTTTGTCATGGTTTTGGTTAATTTTTCAAGGAGGGGGTGTTTTATTGGCTCAGTAGTTTGAAACTAAAGCCAAAAACATTCCCCACTTTGTTACAAAGATCTGTGTATGGATGAGCTATCTGGTTTATTAAATAATATTTATTTAAATAGAAATGAGTTAAAGCAAAACCAATCTTTTCTGGACTACTGGCAAGCAGCCATGCTCTTGTGTAGTCCTCCTCCTGCCACATTTACCCTATTTCCAACCACTCCCTTGGTCATGCATTTACTAAGTTACGTTGTTGTGTTGCGGAAGATGCACTTTGCCTATTAGAGTGCTGTTCCTAATGAAAACAATTAGATACGGTGTCAATAGATGGTGCTGAAGAGCAGCAACATCACCCTGGACTGCCATAGCATCAAGAATATTTCTAAAGAATTGCAACTGCTGTCACTAGCTGCTGTTTACACAAACTTTCACTGACCTGTACTTCTGAAGATATTGCACTGTTTCCAGCCATCAGTACATAATAAACTTTGGTATTTCTATAAAAACATCTTAACATTCTTAAATAAACATGAAAATTTCATTTTGTACAATAATAATACGTCTCTAGTTTTTTTAGCCATCTTCTTTAATGCCTTCTTTGGAAGTTGTCTGTAATGTAGTTTCAGTATACATTGTCTGTTCTTTTGGAGTACTCTGGGCACTCTGACACTGTGATTTATGGGAGCAAAACACACATTTCACCTGTAGTCCCACTGATCTTTCTGCCTTGCTGTGCAAGTCATGCTCATGGTATTGACAGCTAGGGAGACCGGCTGGAGATGAGCTGGTGAAATAAAGTTTATTTTCAATAGGGTGATGTCATGGGCTTGAGTTTGGTGATACTGACCCCAGGCCAGTTGAAAATATCACAACTGTTCCCAGCTGGTAGCTTAACAAAAATACATCAGTCTTGAAGGGCATGGGAACCTGCTCTTGGTGGCTGTGTACTCTAAGAGAGCTCTGAGAACTGTAACTTTCTCTCTTTGCTCTTTATATATCCAAGAGACAGCTTATGAAAAAATTCAATTCTCCTACTTCCAGAAGAGTTAAATTCAATATTGCTTTGGGAATTTAATAACAAGATTTAAAGAGATGCTGCAACTTAACTAAAACCTACACATTTGATTCTGAGCAATCGGATGCAATGTGTTGACCTGTGTTGTACAAGAAATCAGATTTTTCCTTCTGGCTCTTTTCTATAAAATCCATAACTTTCAGTCTTGAATGCTCTTATACAAGAGAAAATGTTTCTAGAGGGAGTGAAGGATGAACATTTTGGATACCACTGCACAAAAATCTTGGTGAACCAGCCATGGGCTTCCCATAGTTGCTAAGCAAATCTCTCTGTGCCTCTTTCATCTCTCACATAAATTGTAAAACTTCCAGCTTGGATAGCCCCTTACTGCAGACACCAATGCCCATAAGAATGGGGCATTGCGCTTGGCTGGGGTCTCTAGACTTGGCTTGGTTCCACCTAAAACTAGGCACCCAAAACAAGAAATCTCCATAAACAAATATTGACATCTCCAAGGGAGAGCTGAATTGCTCCCTCCAAGGAATGCAAAGAGAGAGCTCAGGAGGGCGAGACTCCAACACCTCAGATGCTGTTTGTCGGATAAGTGTAGGTTTAGGTGTAACCCCAGCTTAAAAATTAAGTGCTGTAACATCACAGCTCATCAGATTCTCATCAGGTCTAACACTTAAATTGCTTGACACTTGAATTTTGGTTGAAGACCAAGACACTCCCAAGAACCTTCACTTTGCATTTTTAGGAATCTCTCTCTGCTTGCTAAAAATTGTTCATGATTGATCACGTAGCTTGTGCAGCTTCCCTCTGTCAAACTTCCTAAATTGATTGAAATATATATTTACAAGACAGATATGTATAATTCAATGAAATATCCCACAATACATAAAGTAGGAGTGAATGGTGCTGAAAAGAACTGATATGCTTGTCCCAGACATCACATCATATAGAACTGAATATGTGCAACTTAGGAAAGGTCAAAAGTCTTAAAATAGCTGATGTCCAAAAGCTCATCCTCCCCCTCAAACTCTAGCACAGACAATGTCACCACTCAATTACTGCTGCACTAATTTTTTCTTTTTCCAACACATCATGACATTCTGATGCCAGATAATTTTTGATGTCTTGTAACTAAACCTTGGAGGGAGACTGGATGTCACACATTTTTATTTGGATACTTGGGTTTAATGCAAGTGACAGCTGGATTTTTTTCTCCAGCTTATTCCAATGTTAAAAAGATACATGTTAAAGACTCATCCATGCACCTTCTCTCAGAGGTACCAGATGATCTGGCATATGCAATTCATTAACGGAACATTTGTTTCCCCAGGAGCAATACACGTGTCACGTGCTCTGAAGCAATGCATCTTCCTTAAAGAATCTGCACCTACTTCCTTCCAATCCATGGGACAGACAGCAAATAGGGGTGGTATATCTGGCCCCCATCCCACACAGAGCAGGTTTGAGGGACCAGCGCCCCATGCTTAGGACTTTGCAAGGCTAGGCTTCAAGTACCTCTTCTGTCCAGAGCCTGGACTGCACCGTGGTGCCGGTTTGTGATGCAGAGCCCTTCTGCAAGTCAGCTTTGCCTCCTCTTCGTCCAGGTAGCTGCTCCACAGGGACGGGAGTAGAAATTTAGGGTGAGGAAGGGTAGGACATCAGGCACGCACAACCATTGGCGTGTGGCTGGCCACCCTCCTGGGTTGCTGGAGGAGCACCCTGCATCCAGTGGGGTCACAAGGAAAGAAACGCCAGCCTTGCATCATGGGGATGGCAAGGGCATGGGGTCATTGACAGACGGATTGACAAAAAATATCAACCTTGTCCTTGCTGAAGGCTTGAAAGACCTTCCAGAGCTTCTTGGTGGCATCAATACACATTTTAACGTTCTTTACCGACAATATGGCACAAAAAATCTTTTGTATGAAGTTAAATCACAGCCTGTGTCTGTGAAACAGAGTTTTTAAGTTTCCAGTTCAGAATGTAAGCCAGCCAAATCACTAGTCCCAGTGTAAGTGATGGGGAATCTGAGCTGGCATGCTGCCCCACACTGCTCCCCTCTCCTTGCAGCTCAGCATAAGTCCTGTCCGGCCCAATTCATTTGAATCAGGTTACAATCTACTATTATGTTTTAAAAGCCTTGGAAGAACAAATCCATAGTTAATGGGATGTGTTTTACACAATTTTGATTTCAGTGGTCTACATATTGAGAAGGTTAGTTACTGCCTGTGCACTCACACCATGCCACAAGATGGTCCTGCGTTTTGAAGACCAGCCAAAGTCTGAGTCAATACATGCTTCTATGTACTTTCAGATAAAACCTACATCATGTTACCACTGATTATGCCACTAATTATAGAGAATAAAATACCATCCCCCCTCAGAGGGACCATTCTACATGGGACAGGACTGAGTATCCAAATTAAAATTAATACAAACCTGGATATAATACCGTGTTTAGAAATATGACATAATACACTGCCACAAGCATGATCTTTGTCCCATCGTAGTGACGGTATGGACTAATCACCTAGTTCAAATGTTTTTGTGGTTGCACTACAAATATAGTGGCATCCAGACTTCAGTAATCAAACGTAGGTGTTTCCCCCTTGATTCTGCTGCAGTGGAGAGTTAATAGTCTTCAAACGCAGCCTGTTGATGCTGATGGGTTTAAGAAGCACAAAACCTTTAGTGAACTGTTCATGCAATAATCACCTACAGCAAAGAGATCTGAGGGGTCATCCATTTCCTTTCACAATCCCTCAAAAATGTAACCCCTAAATAATATATCCACAAATTCTCAGAAGACATTGTCAAGGATACACTATTTCTTAACACATAATCAAGATATAGTCCTTACTTTAATTCAGATTCATAAGGTGGGATAACTGCCATTCCTCATGTCTGGACAGCCATAGCATTTTCTGCCCCAGAAAAATACACAACAGCTAGTGGTTATCTAATTTAGCAGGATTATTGCCCAATCAAAGCAATATTGTAGATTAACATTTGAACCAGGTGTGCTTTTACTTTTTGGCACAGAAAAGCTCGTAAGTTGTCCTGATATTTTCCAGTACGTGCTCTACTATTTAATACATCACTCATTTGAAATGAGTGAAGCAACCCCACTACAACTCAGCAATGAGAAAAAGACCAGCAAGTTGGGTCAAAAACATCCCGAACAGGCAAATGTGATTTCTACCTCTCACGCGGAAATCTCACTAAAAAATGTTCTTGGGTTAGGCAAGCTCTCTCTGAAGATAGCTGCAGAACCACCCCTAATGCCCTTCCCGTGCACGAGGCAGGGGCCGGCTCCACTCTAGATGCTGGGGAGCGCTGCTCAGGTCCAGGAGAGAGCAGGTATGGGCAGGGGAGGCATGGCCCCACAGCAGGACCGGCTGGGGGAGCATGGCAGCTGGAGGGGACCTGGCAGGAAACAAAGGATTCACCATTTTCAGAACAACAGGACTTGGTGCCTTCTTCATCAATAAACAGCATTTCCCCAAAGCTTCCTGCTCCCATCAGCAGTTTCTCCTGAAGACAGCCTCAACGTGTGACCCACCCCTTGCCTGTCGAAGGGGTAGAAGCCATGGGATGGCCTCTCTTTTTAGCTGTTTCTTTCAGTTGCTTGCTGACTTGGGTCCCTGCCTTTGGCATTTGTTCTGCCACTTCCAAACGGTTTTCGGCCCGTCACCTCTTCCCTTGTCTGGGCACAGATTGCTCCAGATCCGCACCACTGCAGCCACCTGACCCCACTTGGTCCACCCCAAATGCACCGTAAGAGCTTGTGCTACTTGGTGCTAATGGAAAACCTCCAGGGCTGTCCCTGGGGAAGCCACCATGTCCCCTCCTGTTCATGCCAGCACTATGGGACACCAGCCAAGCACCATCCTCTAGTGGAGCTGCTACAACATTAGCAAGCTGGTGGGCTTTTATTCCTTGCTTTGGCACAAAGGAAAAACCTCCCACTGCTTTTCTCTCGGTGGGAACTATCAGAAGGGATGCTGTTAACTTAGGAGCTAAATTCTTTTTACTTTTTCCATTTGCCAAGGTCGGGCTTTCACCTGCTGATGGCACCTTTGACCACACTTTCCATCGCACTTCTATTATAAGTCCAGCTGCTGCCTCATGCTTTCTCTTCTTTGCATAGTGATTCAGTCGCTGTGGTCCCTGTGCAAAAGGCCCTGCTGTTTTTCCTGAGGTGCATAAAACAAGACCAATTTTCATGCCGCACTGCATACGGGACATGCAGGCACACCAAAGAGCTCTCTCAACCACTGGACACACACAGCTGTTTTAGCAAACACCACAGAGATGCTGTAATGTCACCTGGTGACCACAGAAAGAACATGCTGCATGTTGGGTGATAAGCTTCATCTGGGATTCATCTCAGCCGGTTTTAGCTGTGTAAAGATTAAGCATCTAAAGTAATCACATACGGCCCTGTGTGGTCATCAGGGAAGTGTTGAGTGCCTCAACCATAGGCTGCAGTGCCATTTCAGAGATCATAGGGCATCTCATCTAGCCTCCACAATCTGCTCCAGGTCACAGGTCTCCTCTAGATCCTGGGTCCTATCTGCCAGCCCCTAGAGATGCCAGACTCCATAGGGTGTCTCAGTTGACACCAAGGCAACTGAATCATGCCCCACAGAGAGGCACTTTAGACAGGACCTCAGCAACTTTTTTGCACAAAATACATAACTAGCTACATTTAGGAGCTGAATCCCATCGTGCACCAATAGGTGCAGGGTTCTGAAACATTCACCTATAGACCTATAGGTTTGCTTGCTGTTTGCTTCGTTACTGCACATAGTTAACTAATCACACAGGTAGGTAACAGTGGGTGGGACTTAGTTGCCTACAACCAGGAGCTAAAATTTGGTATGGAGCCTACAACTTCATCCAGATGGCCTCTCTTAGGTATCTACTGCCATCAGACTTCCTTACCCGACCTGGTCTCCAGCTGCTTGTTTAGCTTCAGATGTATAGATGTCTATAGATGCACCAGTTTAGGTGTCTTGATCCATGACCTGAATCTTACTCCAGTGGCAAAGCAAAAGATAACTGGGCTCAAACGCTTTTCATAAAACATCAGCACCTCTTCACCCTTCCGTGCATGAACTACTCAGTGAAAAGGCAATGTTAATTGCTGCAGTATCTGCTGAATGTTTGTTTTGCTATTGCTAAATAAAATCAGGTAAGATTTTTGCTGCATTATTTTGCTTGAATAAACTACACCAGAAGTACACAAAACCAGTCTGTGTCATCTGTCATCAATATCTTCAGAAAATGTCATATTTACTTCTTAAGGCAAAGCTCAGCCATTAAAAGAATCATTTGGTCAGTAAAATCAATTAATACAATTTTGAGCAATAAAGAAACTCTAGCTTAAAGAAATAAACAAACCAAGAGTCAACTCTTCAGCTGCTGAAAACTTTATTCTTTTGTTACTTCATACACCTGAGCTATGAAGGCTTGTACAAAAACATAAAATAAAATAAAATCCCAGTATGGTTTTACTGATGTTAAAACTGCAGCCTCATATTTTTTAATCATTTACTGTAAATACAAAGAGGGGGAGGAAAACTGCCAATGAATCTACTGAAAGCACTTAACCTTTTGGAGATCATGTCATTATTGTTGCAATGAGGATGATTCAATTTTTTTTAAGAAATGACAATTTTATTCAAATCTTTCTGCAGAAATGTGTCCCATTTCAGGGAGAAATTCACGGAGAAGTGAACTTCAGTTCAAACCCTTTTGCTGTTTCATCCAGAAAAAAAAAAAATCCTTCAGTTCTTACTGAGCAGAGCAAAGGCCTGACTTTGTCTCCTCCACCTAGTGGGAACGCACCAAAAAACAGGCCACAGAGAGAAAAAGAAGGGGTTATATACACATATTCAAACTTCCCTTACTAGCAAAATTCAAAATAAAATACTTGTGGCAGCCCCAGCTGTGACAGGGAGGGCAGCAATGTGAAGAGACAAACATTTGGGTGGAATGTAAGAAGCAAATCCTCCAGCGGAGGAATGAAGTCCATCAGCATGTGGAAGGTGTTATGTATGTAATATGGCTTCCAGAACTAGATCCTGTGAGAAGCTGAGTGGCTTTTGCAAGCTGCTATTTGAGGGTACCTGGCACTGAGGTGTGGGAACCATGAAGCCCCCAGACAGCATCTTGCAGATTTAAGACCCTAATCCAATATAAAACATATTTGCTCCAGTTAGCGACCTGAGAGCTTGCTTTGGTTTAATTTTTTCCCCAAGCATTTGCTGTTAAGTTAATTAAGCATTTAAAAATAAGTCTCTCACTTTCCAGAGACTCCACATAAATATTACTCTGTCTTCTTCTAAGGGCCAGATTTTCTGCAAGGGTAAATCAATACAGTTTCACTGATTGAGGATTTGGCCTTAAAAGTCTATCCAGTGCATTAAAACCAACGCAGCATGACATATGCCTTGGCAGTAGAACAGTTCTCCAGATTAATATTTGAGGGAAATTTGGCAGTAAAAAAAAGCTCTATTTTGAAATGCTGCCATTTCTTTAATCAGTGCTGACCACCACAGTTTCTCCTCTTGTGAACTGTACGGTTATGGCTGGAATTTCACTGTCATTCTCCTCAAGCTTTAGCGCAGCATTGTCCAAGCCAGTGCTGCCGGGCTGTGGCAAGGCAGTGGGTTCTGCCGTCCGAGTTGGAGTGGAGCAATACAAGATGAAGCCCACCATGATGATAACGAAGGACAGGATATAAAGACCTGAAAACTGGCAGAAGAAAGAAGGAAACACGTGAAGTCTTGTCCGATGTAAAAACATGTCAATGCTGCCTTGTTTTAAGAATGTACCCTTCCTTTTTAAAAATATTTTAATGAGGATTATCACCACGATCTGTATTCAGGTCTGAAAATCAAAATTCAACAGCTCCATTCACTGATAAACTCAAGCTGCTGGCTGGTTTTCTCTGCATCTCATCCTCAACACTGTTGGACAGGGAGTTGCTTTAGGTCTACATACAAGAATCTTAACAGAAAGAACAAATGGCTGTAAATATGGTGATACTGCAGGACAGTTGTTTACACACATGAATGCTGAAACACTGTACCCCTAAGAGAATTTTGTTTCAGCACAGTCAAATATTTCAGGTCCTGGCAAGAGATGAATCTCTCCGTCCTACTGCAAGTCACCAGAGCAGCTGGTTCTCTGCACAGCTCTCTTAACCATCTGCAGGGCTAGATCAATGCCATTACTGGACCAAAACCGGTTTGCTATCTACACCCAGCAAGTGCTTGAAGAGAGTGAGACTGGGGCTCCTTTTACAAGATCGGTGTTTGTGCTCTGTTAAGGGTGGTGTGAGGTCACAGTATGAACTGCCGAGCTACATCAGGCATTTGATTCACTATCGTTCACTTGTCTGTTAAAAGTCCAACAATTGCCGAGATTCATCCACCTTGACAGAAAAATAAATGCTTACTTCATAACACCAGATTCAACATTACAAAGTGTTCAAATAATCCACAGCCAGGAATACTTTTTCAGCAGATTTGTTGAAGTCCTCTGTATTGCCTTTGCCAAACCACACTGATTAAACAGTAGGATGAAGGACACAGCACATCCAACATCCCACTGTCAATATTCCCTAACCTCCTTAGACATGCTTGCAAAATACGTTCTAATTTATCAAGCAGCAGACCTGGAGAGTGGACTCTGAGGCATCTACAATTAAGGCATTGCAGTTCCTAGCTGGTAGTCACTTGGCTCAGAAACCCTTGGATGGCACCATGCAAAAGGAAAAGCAGACTGAAACACTGGCCTTGTGATACATGCCCTCTCTCCTCACCTTGCTGGCTGTTTTGCCTGGAGGAGCTTGGACTCAGGCGTTCACTCTGCACAGGAGGAAGCACCAAGCTCTGAAGATGTCCTGATGGAGGCAGCAGCAGCGTCCGTGGTCCTACCCCCTGACTGACCTATTCCCATCAAATGGGCAGAGCTTGGGTCTGTATCAAGGCACCTGCACAACTTCTCCAGAGTGCAACCTAAGGCCATGAGTGAACATGTGCTTGCATGCAAGGACACGTGGCTGGCAGGCGAGGCTGGGCGGTCACAGTAACTGCCAGACCACCTCTTGTATTGTGTACAAGGCAGTAGGTGTCTCTGATCCTGCTCAGAATTAATTCCTCTGTGAGTGGATACACAGTCACCAAGCCAGGGTGCTAAGGCTGTTGCAGCGTAGCTGTGATTCAAGGCCTCCCTATGTGTTTGCAGCTATTGAGACAGGTGAACCTTAACCATGCTGCTCCAAGAGGCCTATGCTCTTTTTTTTTTCTTTCTTTCTTTCTTTTGTTTTTGGGGAGGGGTCAGTGGTCTTTTCCTGGGTTTTTTTTCTTCTTTTTTTTTTCCCCCCACTTCAAATATTGCAGCAACTTCATTGCTTCAGACACTGATTTCAGTCGTACCTGTGCAGCTTATATTCCCATACTCACTATCAAGCCTAAAGACTACTTTAAATGTTACTGGAGGACTGTAACTCCATCTAGTGTCCGTATTTGCAGTATACTTCCTTCCATAGGAGTTTATAGAACAAAAGCATTTGGAGACCTTTTTAATATCTCTTGAGGGATTACAGGTATCTACATAATGAGCTCATTAGGAAGAAGCACAGCAGAGATTCATTATGGAGTGAAAGAAAAAAAAAAAAAGAGCTCATCAAAACAGGTACGCAAAATTCACATTTCACCTAAACCAGATATGGTTGGGGCTGAAAAGTTGAGTGCGTTAGCAAAACACCGTCCACAGGTCAAAACCTCATAAATTCCTGGGCCCAGTGTCTGCTGTAGCCACTGTACGTTTGTGCTGCTTCTGTTTCAGAGCAGGCTCAGACCACAGCAATTCAGAGCTCTCTTGTGGCTCGCTCTGCTCTGCAGCCCAGCCAAGCCTTCAGTGGCTTGTGGTGAAATATCATCTGGTAATGGGGAATACAGAGCGATTCCTAGCATTTTTGTTTGTAGATTCCTGTGTGCAGGGTGCTTTTTAATCCAGGAAATGTCCTGCCTGGTTTCCTTGCCCCATAGGTAAAGAAAATATATGGCTAACTTGGCAAGAAGATTTTCTACTGCTAAGTGTTATGTTAAAAGCTGTGTCAAAATCAGGCTCTCTCAGTTCTTGGTTCCTAAGCTATATCAGCTCCTCTGATTACTAAAGATGCGGCATTATTATTGCTCCCTTTTTTGCTATTTCATTGTTTCTAACCACAGGTGCCAGTTCCTATTTTAATAAATATCTGAAATGCTCTCATAATATAACCCCAAAGTCTTCGCTAATTCACTTTTCCTTTTTGCTACCAGAATACCCTGCAGTTAGTACTTATGGGATGATCTGCTCCCAGCAAAACCTCTCCCCAAAATAAGCTAAAAATCCTGAAGAATAAAAGTTTATTATATTCCTTCCAAAGGTCTTGCTTACTTCTTCCTCTTTACTATTATGAATATAAATTTATAATCACTTCTTGAGTTAAGCTATCTGGGTGCCACAACACATGTTTGGAAGTAACTCAGAAAGGATTTTTTTAATTGTTAGAATGTAAGTATGGTTCACTTCCTACATTCATTTTTAATGGATTTTAATGGAGCAAATTTTGGAACCCAAAAGCTGAGCCAAGAGACTCTTGAAAAGGAAAACCTAGCTGCTGTTGGACTCTACCATTACCAGACCTCTGCACTGTAAAATAAATTGGCCTTAATTTCCAGAAACAAATCTGACCTAAAAGTTTCTGGCTCTCCATAATGCTGAAGAGAAAGCAACCACATGGAATAACACAAATTAAGTTCTTAAGCAAAGTTCACAAGCATCTCACTAAGCCCTTCCAGTCACCAAGTGACTGACTCAATTACTCCAATTGCTGTAACGAGCTAGGTTCCCACAAATGATTCCGGATAAAAAGTACAGGGTGGAATGAAATCTTTTTAGCACTGTCATTTAGCTTGAATAGACACTACCAAAAGTATTTTAGAGCGCAATAAAAGTAACTGCCTTTTGGAGAGCGTACAGAATAACATATTTATCTGCATTTTTTTCAGTTCCTCTAGCCTCTTCTTAGCAGTAGCACTGAGAGAGCTTGATTCTTATCCCAAGATGTTGGTAATGAACAGATTAAGTTTCTAAAAGAAAATATTTATTTCTGGAAATCAAGCCAAACTGCTCCTCTCTGAGACACCAAATGCCTTTCAGGACAGGGAGATTCAGATCCTCTCTTTGGACAGTTGGAGAGATGAACCAAACCTAACATTCAGTTCCACATAGGGCTTACGGCAAGAACTCTATCATTTGAACACCTCGGGAAATTATTTACTATCTCTTAACATTAACTCTAACGTATTCCATGAAGTGTGAAATTGTTTGAAAATCACTATCTGCCTAATGGTGCGATGCTATGTAATTAACTAAGTATGACTCCTCCTGACTGACATCTGCCAATGATGAATGATACAAGCTGTAGTGTAAGTGCAACAACTGTTCAGGGGCTTTTAAGAACATTATGCTTTATTTATAATTTTGGAGTAAAAATGTAACTGAAATTATAGTGAAAGAATGAAGGTACTTACCTTATAGAAAAAGAGGAAAAGCCCAAAGAACAGACTGTAGAGATCCGCAGTCAGAATACCCAGGTTGACCGAGGTTGCGCTGGTAACTTTAATCACTACTGGCATGAAGCTATACAGCCCAAACATACACAGGGCAAAGACTGCGAACAGTAATGCTGTAAAACAAGACGACAATTTCCTCCTAAGGCACGGAATAATGATTTTAAAGAATACTGATATTCTTCAGATGCTTTAAAACTATTCATTTTTATCTTTTAGGATAAGGTCTTCTAAAAGATAGGGGAATGTAAATTTAAGGAAAACATGGCAGAAATACTTCTTTTCCAAGACTACCCTGTATTGCAAAAATTACTGTATCTACACAAGAAAGTTCTCGTTCTTTCCTAGTTAATGTAAAAACTGACTGAAGAAATTTAGAGCCACATTTCTTAATAACGTACAGTTCTGTTGAGGTCAAAATGTGTCACAAAATCCATTTTTCCAGTATTTCATTTAGGAAGGACAACAGAAAAATGTTCTTGTGATGTTCCAACACCAAACACATCTGTAATTAAACAGGTTTAATTTTTACTTATTTCAGTTTATTTTGAAAAACTAGTTCACGTTATATGTAAAATGCAAAACCTGAGCTCAAAGGTTTTAATGTTCAATCCTGCAAACGTTATCTCTTCGCTAAGCTGCAAAGTTTGCAGAAAATAAATTTGTGACAATATAATATGAATGCTGCTTAACATCCAGAGAAAGAAAATGAAAAACCCAGCATTTGAAGTCTAAATGATTATCATTTTCCATTGTTCTGTAAAAATGCACATCATTTTGTCATACACATACCAATTTTCCAGTTCCATTGAATTCTCATTATCTCCCTATGTTCCACAATGGCTCTAGAGTTAGGGAAAAGATGTAATACAGTAAAAAAGAAAAAAAAATCATATTCAAATAGATAATTTAATTACCAAAATATATAAGAAACATTTTGATTTCTAATCCCTTACTTTTTTGTTTGAAATTTTATTGCATGACAGTAACTCCAACATCTAACAGGCATGAAAGAGGACTTGAAAATTAAAGTGCCTGAAAGTCAAGAGCACTTTTATTTAATTCTTACGCCTTCTTCCCAGGCTTTTTCATCCTTCAGAGATTCAGTTTTATTTGATATACCATTTGATGAAATTATTAACGATAATGATGAGAAATGAGGAACATAAAATTCATTAGATAGACTTAAGAGCATGTGGTCTGTTACTCTAATGTGGTTATTTGTAAGAGTATACATGGCTTCATTTTAAACTGAAGTTTGATGTGGAAGACCTCCTGCGAATGATTATCTTCTAAACTTTTCCACAGAGAAAATCCATTAAGAAATACATTCCTGTGCACAGTCCTCAGCATACTGAGTGTCCTCATGAAGATCAACAAAATCAAAAATACAGCCAAGTATTGTATGTGTTCAATTGCAGGATTTCAGCTTTAGAATTGCTGTAATAAGAGTAGTGCAAATAAAAAGGACATAAACCAGATGCTGATCAGCAACAAAAATAAAATTCAAGTGCAATGACTCCCATATAGGCCAATGCAGACATAACAAAGAATTAATTTAATAACATCATCATCATTTCATGGTAGACAAGCAATCATCTGTAGAATATTCTTAATTAGTTTTAAAATAAATATTAGATCCTTACAGCTGTAGACCGCTGATAATAGTCCCAAACAAGCCCACCATTCCTAGAAACTCCACTCTGCTCAGATTTTTCACAATGTATTCCTCACTCACATTAGAAATGGCATACAAAGAAGCACCAAGAAGCACTAAGACATCTCCAATCACCACGTCACTACCTGTACAGAAATATTAATCCACAATAAGGGTAATGCTGCAAACACTTTTTAACTTTCCTTAAAAAGACAAGCAAATTTATCTCTAACATCTCTATCTTCCTAGCACCTTTCAGGGTAAGGGGAAAGGAAACATCTCCTGTGTGTGCAGACGAGTGGCTTGATGTCTGAGCACAGACTCTGCTACCTGCTCACCTCACCCTGCACAGTCTGGAATGAGCTAAACCCAGCATTTAGATCTCATCCTGACCAAGCCACTGCTGTATAGTCTGGTCCAGTTCTATTTCTGCTGACCTTAGGCACTGTAGGGACTTGAAAGAATTCCAGGTTAGAGATGCTCTCCGCCTTTCTGAATATTACCCCCACTTTTGCAGTAAGGCCTGATTCAAGTCCTGCTAAAATCAGTCTATTGATTTCAGCTGGACCTGGACTCAGCTTCAGGTTTATGACAGGTCTTAAATGGGCATTGCAAATGGCTGGTGTCATGTGTCCTGCTGCAATTTATTTATACTGTGCAAATGGGACTCCCTGTGATACAATCACGCATCAAGTAAATGCCGTTATGCATCAGCTAAGTAGCAAAAGGATCACTGTTGTTTAAATGCTTGAATTGATTTAAAATTTTCTTCCCTGAGCCGCTTGGCAATCACTAAGAAAATACGTCTGAAATATGAGGGTAAGCAGTAGTAAGGATACCCAGGTCAGTGAACAAAGCACGACTGTCTTAAAGTCTCAGGGAAAGAAGATTTTTCTCCCTCAGGACTGACATACTTGTACCACATAGCATTAAAGCTAAACCTCAGTTTGTCTTGATGTCTTACCTATGCCCCATTCCTCTCCTCCTGAAATTTACCTTGCCTCATACCCTCTGGCTCTGGAAATTCAAAATTCTTATTCAAAATAAGATTGCTACGATATGGGTTGATTTAGGCATCTGTTGTAGAGAAGACAAGACCTGCCCTCATCTGCGCCCAGCTGGATCCTGCTCCCCAGAGCCCAGCCTCCCCCCCCAAGAGGTCCCAGGAATCCCGGCATCCTGCCCACGTCTCCTCTTGCTCTCCCATCGTAAGCCCCTGCTTTCCAATCTGTGGCCTGTGGGCCTCGGGGATATGTGGACCATTTCGGTTGGGTCTGCCAAAGATAACTCAGAGAAGTCAGATTGCTCTTAAGTAACTTTTGATTTGCTCTCTGTGCTCACAGAAAACTGCAAATCAGAGAAGTCTGGCTGCCAGCAGGCTGACACAGTATAAGCAAGGCAAGGTTTGCAGGGAGAGGCAGCATCTTTTATTAGGCCATCTCACATGATTAGTAAAAGTGAACAAGCTTTCAAGAATGAGGCCTTTCATCAGGTCTGATGAACAGCAGCAAAATTTAAGCTTAACACAAATGTTTCTCTTTTAAGGTGGAAGAAATAATCCCAACCTGCAAGCACAGAAATTCCACAGCTCCCTCTAAAATCAGCATCTCCTCAGCCACTATCTTTTTGGACGAGAAATACAAATAGCAGCGTGTCTTCTCCTCTTCCCTTTTAAAATAAAACTATATCCACTCCCCCTGCATTTGCTCCTCTTTCTCCTTACAAGTTAGCCCACCACAGGAACTGTCCCCACTCTTCCCCTCCACGATAAAGGATTCCTTACCTTCGCTCTCCTGCCTCCCTGCCAAAATGTCTGCACCCACCATTGTTCCTACACCCAGCAAACAGACGGCAACAGCAAGAAAATGGATCAGCCTGTATCTTGCACGGAGAATGAACCACGACAAAGCCATCAGCACAGGAATCCCGAAACAGTCCAGCAGCTGTGTGTACAGAGAAATGGTTTGAATTAGAAACCCACCCCAAATCTGGATTGCACTATCCTGAAAGCAGATGTACAGGATCTTACTTTCCGTTGCTATCAGATGTTAATGAAAGCTGCTAAGCAACCCCAGTGGATTTGTTTACAAGAGGAGTCAGACCCACATTTTACCATTAAAAGCATTTTGCAAGTGAAAGAGGAGCTGGGGCGAGGGGTCCACTCTCTCCTGGTAGGAAGGCACTGATCTTTTAGAAACTCTTCTAATGATGGATCTCATCAATCTTTGCAGCTTCACAAATTAATGCTAGGATGTTGCTCTGAAACTGCATTGCTCCCCATGACACCAACACCAGGAGGCGGTTCACCTCCCAGCAGGTTTTGTCTAGCTCGTTTTTTCACTCCTCCTCATATCTGTAATTAGAATTTACCGCTCCATGTACACAAAGTAAAAATTTGGAACTATTAGAGGATAAAAGTGATCTGATTTTACATTGAAGTGAATAGGGCAAGAATCTGACCCTGCAGTTTTGGGTTTTATTTTTCCCATTCCCCAAGTGGATCCTCCTGAAAAAAAAAAATTGGTACATGTGCTGGCAGCCATGTGTAAAATTGGTAGAAGGAAGACAGGAAGGGAAGAACAACCTTCCTAAAGTCACCTTCCCAATGTTCCAGCTTCCCACAAAAGCATGTACAAGCCACCAATGCATTTTCATTACTCTCTTAGAGCTGACTCTCAATTAGTCAGAAGCAGGTACCCCACTCTAATTCACCCATGCCCCATCAGCAGCAGAGACACACAAGGCAGCTGGAGTTTCGAAGCACTTCAGATGTGTTTGCAGACACTGCCCTGAGCAGACTTAACAGCTAAGGTTCAAGGATGTTGATGTCCATGACAAGCAGTGACACCAACTTCTCTTTCCTTTCTTCATTATCCCCACTCTGTGTGTTCCTCAAATCCCATGTATCTTTGCCTTGCTATTAGACCCACCCACCTTCTGCCCATTCTTCATTACAGAAAATATCAAGAGTTAGCTGTGTACTTAATACAGAAAAATACACTGCAGCATAAGATGGGCATAATGTCCTAGAATAACCAAATAATACCAAAAACACTGAGCTAATCATAATTGATTTAGTATTTAATTCAACAAAATAGACTTTGTTTCTGAATTTGTCTGGAGGAAAAAAAAAGGTCTATTTTCTGACCTGCCTCAGCAGAGTGCCATGAAACTATATAAGAGAACAGTCTACAGCAGAACATATAGTCAGCCTTCCAAAGACTGCTCACAAATTACTCTTAAATGTCAGCCCTTAAAACCTGGCCTCTTGAAGTCGCTATGAAATATTAGGTCCAGGTCAACAGGACTGGAACATAATCATTACAATCAAGACAAGAGCCCTTAGTTCTTAATGTTTATTGTCAACTTCTGCCTGCCTAAGTGCACCACCTCAGTCTTCTGCTGTGCTGGCTTCCGTTAGTTCAGCCATCGTCCCCAAGGGTTTTAACCAAACTCATAAGATTTTCATTGTAAGTTTGTTTTTACTTGTTCATAACTACACATACTAAAGTCTTACCAGCACAGCATTAAGGGGAGTTATTACAGATTAAATTCTAATCCTTCCACCTATTTGTCTTCATTCCTTGGATTGCTTCCAGCCCGTCCAGTTTGAGAAGTCTGTGCAAAAGCACTTGCCTAGGCTGTATTAGGAGACATTAGAGCCACACAAGTCCTAATGTGCGATACCATATACTTCAATACAAAAAGTACCATGCTGTGAGGTTTTATCTAGTCACAGGCCTTTTTCTCTATCTTACCTTTTGTCTAGGCTCAAAAAACCCTTTCTAACATTTCCTCCGAATTTGAGTGTTTTGACTAGTATCAAAGAAGTGTCGTTTATCTGTTTCTGCAATACATACAATTTAACTCTCATAACTGTTTTTCCACCTTTGGTCTGAACCAGTTCTGTCCTGAGCATGGAAATGTATTTGATCTCTCTGGTGTGAAGTTGCAATCATGGAAACTAAGAAATATTATAAAAATTAAAAACCAAAACTTCTACTCCCCTAGTAGCAGACATCTCTTCTATTAATATGTAAAATTTCACCTCCCCATTAATTGAGATGTTACCATGTAGCTTTTCAACCTCCAAGCAGTTTTTCCAACCCAAATAGAAAGAGCGGAACAAGAACACTTTAAAAAAAAAAAAAATCGTAATGAGGATGTAAGGGAGTAGTAGATAATGAGCCAGAAGCTCTTTCAGTAACGCCAGATGGGGAGTTGCTGCATCCAGACCAGTAACATACTGTAGAACTACAGCATCCTGGCTAGAGGACTTGCAGCCAGGACACACAGGCACGAAATGATGAAGAACACTCCCTGGTAATCTGTTCCAGGGGACAATTACCCTCAATTACAGACAGAAGAAATCTGATTTCCAACTACTGGATCTTGCCTTCCCTTTATCTACTACATTACAGAGCTCTTTAGTGGAAAATGCTCTCTTCTGTACAGGATCAAGATCAAAGAGGTGCAAAGCAGGTGTAATATCGCAATGAATTGTGTCAATGGAAACATTTAAAAGAATAAAGTTCATTTATTCAGGTTTTATGACATTTACAGCAGTACTGTGGCACTGATTACTATTGCCAGTATTGTCTCAGCAAAGTCTCATCTTATTCAATTCTAGCCTGTATTTTTACAAGGGAAAAAACAGATAACCTGGTGATTTGATTTACAAATGTTTTGACTCAAGCCAGGCTTTGGCCACACTGTTTATAGGAGGTTTTAAAGGCAGGGTGAGTAAATTATTAGAAGATGTTTTAATACATGGTTAATAAATGATCATAGACTGTTGGAGGTCATTGGTTTGCTTATAATTGCCAGCTCCAGACAGCTTTGTGAGCAAGACATCTCAACAGCTCATCCTGTTCGCTTCCCCGCACAGCTCCCTTTGGGCAGCCTCCAACTGAGCCCCAGGGGCTCATCGTGCATTTCCTCCTGTTGAGGTTAACGCTCTTCCATCAGCTGATATTCTGTTAGTAGCTGCCTATAAAACGCCTGCACTCAAATTATCCACGGAGCAAATGCTAATTGTGCCCAATAACATATTAACAACATCAAACCACAGCTAAGCTGTTTGGTTTTTGCTATGAAATATGTGGTCAAACAGCAGGACAGTCAAGTCCTGCCACAAGACAGAAGGACACCGGCAGCAAGAAGTCTCCCTGGCATTGCCTCAGCCACAGCCGAATAGAAAGAGTTCAGTTGTGGACCAAAGTCTTTATTTATGGAGAAATGAAAGCTGCCATCCCAATGTTATCTCCTTAAAAATCTCCCAACCCCTTCCGTGCAATGCTGGTATTTGATAACTAAAGGAAAATCAGTTCTGCTTTTGTGTGCATGTGTGAGAAAATACATGGAAGTTCCTTGCTGAGCTGAGAAAACTTATCTTTGAAGATAAGTTTCACAGTGCTGAGCTGAAGCTCTGGTCAGCCAGCATTTTAACAGTGATTACCCTGCATTTGGGAAGGTGCCATATACTCCCACATTGTTTTTATGCTCCCTGGGCATCCACTCACAGCCAGTACTGCACATGGGCCATCAGGCTGGGTGCTCTGAACCACAGGTTCTGATGTAACTGCAGAACTGCTTGCTACTGACAGATAGCAAATGCCTTGCACTGGAGCAAATCACAGGTTTTTTTTTTTTTGTCCTGTTATCTCATTTCTGACAGTGGTGAGAAACTGGTGACTTTCCGAGAATGTGCAAGAAACCTTGCTGCAACAGGCAGTTACAACAAATTCACAATTACTGAACTGACATTGAAAGAAGCATCAGTCTGAACGTTACCACATGGAAAGAAGTTTCCACCACTGCTCGAGTTTGGTAGCTGGACAGTACAACCTACTGTATCTACTATTTCTTAATTTCTGTGAAAGAAATCATAGGAATAGCTTTACTACTTCTGAGAACTTGGATCAAAGTCCTGGCTTTTTCAGCTGTAGAGTATATGATGAAACAGTGTCCCAATTATGAGCTTAACTTGATCTTGAGAGTGAAACGTGTCACTCGTAAAGCTTTGATTTCTTAGGCATTATTTGTAAGGCAATTAAAGTGAGTCATAACACTTAAGTATGAAGTGGAAACATGATAATAATAATAATCCATCAGGCACATGTTACTGGTCTTTAAATAGTGCAAGGAAAAGTTACTGCAGTTCTCTAAAGGGAGCCCAGACCACAGAAGTTTATTGCTTTACAGGTAATTCTTTTAAATATTAACCCTTGTTACTTTGACTCTGTAAAACACTGACACCTAAACACTCCTTTCCAACTAACAGCCAATTCTGCATGGTACATTATTTTTTTATTCAGGTAAGTGGGGCCATGACCCCAGCCACAGATCCACCATTGGTAAGAGCAGGCATAGTCTGGCACGGCCCTGGACACACTCACTGCTTGCTTTTGCACCATCCCCTCCCTTGTTCCAGCAGCAGCAGCAGATGTGCAGCCCCACAGGAAGCTAACTCGGGGGCCTGACGCAGCTTGCCAGTAGTCTAGCAAAAGACAGGGTTTAGTCTGACTTTGCTCAGTGCCCTGAGCCAGTTTGCTCAAGGGATTTTGCCGTGCAAGCTCAGGAGCATGCAGCTGGAGGCTGGAGAAAGGCACGAACTCTTCCAGCAGCTTATGTCTGTGTAGGGTGACAAAGAAACCCCAGCCTTAGCCCTCCTGCTCATAGAGCTATTTCAGAACACAAGATTTATCCCAGTGCAGTGATGCAGCACCAAGCACTGGCATTGCAGAGGATGTTTACTGCCACGTCAGGAGCCTGGCATGCTGTCCTCCCTTCCGTCTCTTCCAGAGAGGGGCCTGAACTGAAATGCCACATCCAAAAGCCATAGGGCTGGTCCCTCACTGCATGGTCAGCAACGTCAGCCAACTATGAGTATGTCCTCACATGTGCGGTTACGTTTCACAACGCCTCCCACAGCTTCTAGGACTAGGCAAGAGATCTACCTCGCTGTCGTCAGCAAGAACCTGCGCTGACTGAGTGTTATCTGGTCATGAATCTTTATTCTGTGTCAGGAGAAAAACATGAGTGGCTGTCAGCAAACTCTTAGAACTGCTTTCTATCAAAATAATTAGAGTTCAACTCAAGAGCTGGCACTGGGTAATACCAGCCAATTTTCTCTGCTTCCTGGAAATGTTATTCATGATGCAGCATGCTCTTCTCTGTACTGCAGAGAGAAAATAGATACTGGAAAGCTTTTTCAGGCTTCAATAGCTTCCATGTCTATCCTACGAATCTCATTTCAGAAACAGGTCCAAAACTTTAATAAAAGCAACAGTTCAAGAAGAGAGATCGGTCCTTACCTGCACACTTGTGAGGGTCGTGTATTGGTAGGCTTTTACAATCATGTAATTGGCTTCAACATCAGCCAGTCCCAAAAAAATATACTTCCACCACCTCTTTTTCAAAATTTGCCAAAGACTGTCACTGCCTGTTTAGAAGAAAGCAGCAATCAATATGTGTTTCTCTCCAACCAAATATTGCACAGGAATCTTGCTTTTTAGAAGCATAAATAATACTGAGATGTTCGATTTTTGTTGCCCCTGCTTAAGAAAGATACAATAACAGCAAAATGTACCCTGGGAGGAGACAATGCAAATGGTGAAAAGCACAGAAATTCTTCCACATGAGGAAAAAACCCACAAGACTAGAGTTGTTTGAAGAGTAAATCCATAAGAACAGGAGGAATATTAAATAGCCTCTGGTAAAGAAGCTTGTTACAACAAAGCCTATTTTCCCTAATATAACTTAGGACTTGAAACCAATGAGCACATAATTTTAAACAGATATGAAATGAAATCAAATTAAATGCACATTTAACCTGTGAAATTAATTTCCATGTGTTATTACAAGTCAGGAATTTCAGCAGGAACTTTAAAAAACTAGGACGAGTATTAAGTTCTTTAGTTTCAAAATCTGAAAGGAAAATGTAAAAGAGAAAAAAAATGAACCAAAATCTCCCATCCCATATTACACATACCAGTCCTAAATGCCAGCATTGTTGTATAAACTAGAAGCAGCAAAGAATAGTTGATAAAACTTTGAAACATTGGAGTATTCACTTGGTATTGTTCTGCTAGGTACTGGCTTGTAACAGCAGTCCCACAGATAAACAAGGAGAGTATCTGGCCCAGAATTACCGTTTTCAAAATATGCCTGTGAATATAAAAGACAACACAGTAAGCTTAGAATCAAACATTCAAGTTTTTTAAAAAAATATTTGCTAGTTGTACAGGGAAAAATGTCACTTCTCAGACTGACACTTTATTCTTTTTCTACTCCCTATCAATGCTGTTCTGATTTACCGATAAGCAGGGTTTTGTCTACACAGAAGATCTAGTCTAACCTCATGACAGCCATACAAGAAGTGAAGCCAGTTCAAACCACCAGTGATGGAGACTGCAATAATTTGCAAAGATCTTCAAGCAGCTCATCGGAGCAGGCTCAAACCAATGGCAGGATCTATTCTCATCAAGAGAGGTTTTGATGCACACAGCCTGAGTTAAATCCTTCGTTCTCCACTGAATCCCTTTCTGACTTTGGTCAACAGAAATCTGCAACATGGAGATAAGGCACGACTGCCTTCAGGCTCTTCTGAGACCTGAGTCTTTGAAAGTAAACTGAGACCCTAGGCTGAGCAGTGCTAAGGAAATACAAAAGCATTAACCATAGAATCACAGAACAGCCCAGGTCAGAAGGACCTCGAAAGATCATCTGGTCCAACCTTTCATGGGAAAGGGAGCCTGGATGAGGTTATCTAGCACCCTGTCTAATCACATCTTGAAAACCTCCACCACATCCCTGGGGAGGTTGTTCCAGTGATTGATTGTTCTCACTGTAAAAAAATTCTTTCTTATAATAAGAATTGTTATAATTAATACTTGTTGTGGAGTTTTTTCTGCTATATTCTATCACGTCCTGCTGTAACTGAGGATGGAGTTAAGAACACATTTTGAAAGATCATGTTAGCATTTCCAACTCCTTTTAAATCCAACCCACAGGTCGGGGGCGGGGGCGGGGGGGAAGCTCATGCTCTTTTAGTAGCAATTCTTCACCTAATATAAAGTCAACTATTCCAGACGTTCCTAGACAAACAGGAGTACGCATAGGTTGCTGTGCATCTTTTGGCTTGCTGTTTTTCCTGTCAGTGGAGCTATGCAGATTTGTACCACCCCAGTCTCTGCCTGCATACTCACAATACACAGTGAGAGGGGCTCAGTGCTGTGCTGTCTGTGCAGGTCTGCAAAGCTCACGTCTAATTTGTTTACTCTGGAGACTACTGATGAGAATTTCACTGTCTGCACAACGGATTCATTTGTTCCTACTCAAAGTACTTGAGCATGGGAAGAAAGCATCCCATTAGGATTCATGCACCTACCCTGTGCCCACATCTCTTCCCGATGATTTCTGGCAGGGCACCCACATGCCAGGCACACTGTGACAGTAACACCAATTGTTTTCCCAAAGTGGGTGCCTTTAATGTAGTAAATACCAGCTCACCCAGCTATGCAGTGCAATCCAGCTGTCAGGCAATGAGAGGGGTGTGTTCAGGGGTGCTAAAGGCAACTACAATCAGTCAATCCCTCCTTTTGGAAGGCAGACATCTTGTTTGCACAGATTCTAATTCAGCTGCATGATTCTCGTTTTCAATTTAGCCTGACACCAAAGCTCTTCTGACTCTGAAAATGCTGCTAGGCACATTTTTCTCTCCAAGTCCATTTTGATGAGACAGCAGATCTCTGTAAAGTCCAGCCATGCTGCACGTCCAAGAGATTCGAGCCCCATGTTTTGCAGCAGCTTGCCTTGCCCATCCCAGCAATGGTGCACATCCACATTATAAGTATTCATATATCTTGCAACAATCTTGTAAGGTTCTATCCAGCCTCGTGTGAATAACTCTTTCTGGTGCATGAAAGAACAAACATTCTAATTTCTAGGATTTTGAATGCTGGAGTAAGCAACAGAGACCATGTTTCAGCTAGAAATTTATCATGGCTACTTCGTAGCACAGCATTAACTGTGAACAGTGCTATAAAATACATACATGTATTTTATATATATATGTATGCAAAAAAAAAAAAAAAAACCAAAAAAAACCAACACAAAACCAAAACCCTTTGAAGCTACCCCATGACTGTTATATTGAATTTCTTTTTATTCTGGTCAAAGATCCAATTGCACTATTTGGTGAACACAGCAATGATTGTGACACATTCTGGCTAATTATTCTAACTGATGCAGAAATGTCTTTTTATGTTCATCTAAAGAATTAATCTAATTAGGTGCCATTAAGAAGAATGTAACATAGGTTAGCTAACATTTCCGGGATGAGACTACCTTGGCTCTCAAGCAGGCATGGACGATGGTTCCAGCTCGCCCTTTGCCAGCCCCCCTGTGAACTCTGGCTCCTCTGCAGGAGGTAAGATGACAAAAGACCCATTGAAATTTCAAGGAAGAAATAATGCAGTGAACAACACACAAAAAATGGAGCTTCAGGCACCTAAAAAATACATCTGCGACTGGGCAAAACCGTTGCAATTTTACTGGAGCAAAGCTGCGAAGCCTGCATAGTCCACAAAATGAATTGCGCTTGTCAATACACTACCAAGAGAGGTTAAAGCTGCCTTGGCTGGTAGAAGCCGGGCTCTCCTGGATGTAAACTCCCCTTCACCCATCTCCTAGGTAGTGCCACTGAGGTGGCCAGAAGCACATGCAATACTACTACTACTACTACTAGCAGAATACTGCTACTACAAGCACCTGGCTTGTTTAACACAGACTTCTGTGGGGCAAAGTTTTAAACATTTTCCCCCAGGCTATGATATGCAAGGAGTAGCTTTGCTTCTCCTGAACTATGGCACCCTCTCCATAGCACAGGCCTGGACTCTATATGCACCTGCAAACTGGATAGTGGCTGTGTTCCAGCGAGAGGCTAGAAGGGGGAAAATCTGCTGCCACTCAAATTCGCTAACGATTGATCAGCTTCAACAATCGCTTACTAAAAACAAGACCTGGTTGCCCTCTTGCAGTGGAATAACTAAGCTGATCCTCCGCTTTTCTAATAACTAAGTTTCTCCAGTTTAAAGTACCTAGGGAATTATCTCCTTGTGTTTTTGCATATAGGAAGAGACGCAGGTCCAGAACCTACAGAACTGTTTGCTTAGTGGTTTCTGCACCAGCAATCAGTGCTATTTAGTTAATGTATGTCTAGGCAGACCTACAGCATTTACTTCTGTAGTACCAAAGGCATCTGACAAGGCAAGCAGTCAGTCTTCATCCTGCCTCATTCCCTTCTTTATTTTTCTATATTTCAATTCAGGGATTTTTTTTCTTCCCTCTACTGAAGGGATACTTCTGTATACTGTTCCTTGAGGAACATACTCAAAACGTTACCAATCAAAAGAGCCAAAAAAAGACACTGTTCACTGAGAGTGGCAGGCTGCCCCCAAAAATGTCCTCTGTGAATCCCAAAACACTACATTTCTGGCAACTTTCTCGGCTGTATGTAAAATAACAGCCCCTTGCCCGGACACCCCCCCCATGCACACACCAGGTGCAAGCCTCAGCAGGAAGCACCAATGGTTTCCCCTCACACCGTTTGCCAAGGCGTCAAAATAAATTTCTTCAAATTCTGAAGGTGACGCCATGTTCCTGGTGCAATGCGCTGCGCTCAGGGCGGTTTGAACAGAGTAAGATGACCCTCGTTAAATGCGGGCTCAAGAGCCTTATTATTTCAGTGCCCACTAAATTCCCATAGCAAATTAATACAACTGGTTTACCTTCTGTAAAACTTGAGAGTAAACTTTAAATCCTACTGGTTTCATTTTGCAAGACAATTTCTTATAAGAAAACTGCTTTGAAGACATGAGTTTCCATTAATTCCGGTATTGACATAAGTATCGATGACCGTGATTTTCTTATTAATAATTTATCATAATTTTTCAAAATATATTAATTATTAACTTTTCCGTGCCAGAACTTGATCCTCTCTGCTCTTTTTTTTAATGCATTGGTAAGGACTAAATAACTTTGGACTCTCAAACAATGCAAGGTAAGTGGTCTAAAATGGCCTTTTAGTTTTATAGTTTGGGGTTTGGGGGGGGAAGGGGGGAGTGTTGTTTTTTACTGCTTGGTAGTTGGCTACTAAGTAATTACTCCTCCACTCCCTTCAACCACCATATCTTAGCTAATGCTGAACAATGGTCTAAAGCTAATGCTGAACAATGTGTAGCTCTTGACACCATGAGAAAGTCAGGCTGGCTTTCTTTGGCTCCATGTGAAATGCAGAAGAAAAATACCCCAAGATATTAAAATACAGTCAGAGTCTATATCTGAGGAAGTCAGAAAATCTAATAAGCCCACAGTTAATAATTTTATTGGCTATTAGTTTAATAAATCCTATAATTTTAATGTGATTTTTCCATGAAAATAAATACAGCTTTTCAAAAATTACGTTTATTTATGCCACCAGTTAAACACTAACAGGCAAAGCCTGGCAACACTCTTCATGTAGACAGTTTACTTGCACTTCAGCTTTAACTACTGAACCCTTCCCGAATGGAGGGGAGAAAGGAAGAGACCATGCCATTTGAATAATCTCACATTTTCATGCAAGCAGTTAAAGGAAAATGCAGGTTCAGACTGAAGCCATATTCCAACATGATTAGCAGATCGCTCAGGACAGGAAAAAATTTTTAAGAACTAACATTTTCAGAAGTTAGTGTTTCAATGTTCTGCTTTGAAACTGAGGTCAATTTAATTTGTAAAAGGTAAGAAACAGGAAAGAAAAACTTGTTTTGTTTCAAGAACCAGAAAGCATACTTTCTACTGGTTTTACTCAAAAAAAATCAATCTAGTTTATTACATACAAGCATTAAACCTTCCTGTGACTCAGAAAGGCCTCTAAGAAAGCTGAAGTGGCAGAGCCTCCAGCCACCTGGGGAAAAAAAAAAAAGAAGAAAACAAAAAATCAATTCAGTATCTTGGACAAGACTTTGCAAAAGTCAGTGACAACTCTTTATTTTCTTTCAAGTACCACCAATAGACTCACATAGTGCAGCCCTCTGGCAACGTTTTGGCAAAACTACTAGCACACGTGAGGTTACTGAACAGTTCAACAAGTTCCTGCCTTGTCTTTTTGGGCATTCCTGACAGGCAGGAGGAACGAAAAGAGAAAAACTTATAACTGAAAGGCAGGCTTTGCCCTCTGGAAGGAGGCTCTGCTTGGCCAGCACACACCTCCACACAGCCTAGTTGTGAGACTCAAGCTTATGAGCACAAGGGTGGCAGGAGAGCCAGCACCTCCCATTTGTCAGCCGAGGATATCTGACGCAATAGCTACTAGAAACCAAATCTAGAGCCCCAAAAAAGCCTTTTAAACATGGATTTTTTTTTTCCCAGATGGAAACTGAAGCTGTAAGTGAATGGCAGCTCTTGCACGCTGGAAGTCGGAGGAGGTAGTTCAGCTCCCACTAAAGGCAGTGCTTGGCAAGTACCAGCTTTGGGACACATGTGATGCCTGCACAACTTGGCAGACTTTTTCCCCCAGGTTTTCCATGCTTAACCACGGCTCACATTTTAAGTGATATACTTGAACAGGTCTCTGTCCTAAGCTGATTCAAGGAAGGAGGGAAAGGGGATGTTGCTCTTTCTAGACCCCATGCCTCATCTCAGCTATTTTGTTCTGTTATCTTCTCTGCCCCGCCCCCCACCGTGACCTGTTCTCTGCAACAATGTTGATAAAAGAGTACAGAGCAGATAAAGTACAGAAAAGTAGGAAGTAGATAAAAGTACAGAAAAAATAGGAAACCAGAAAAATCTTAAGCCAGAATTGCTAAAAAAAATCAAGTGCATGCATGCGTATGGGAGATTACACTCTTAGTTTAACAAAATCAAATACATCACTCGCTAATTCTACACTTACCTTACCTGAAGCGACTCTTCGCGCCCTCACACAACAGCAGTTAGAGGCTGTAGCTCGGCTGTGCTTCCCCAGCGGCCCCGATACCAGCACACCCTGCTCACGCAGCCCTCCATCGGCAGCAGCCAAACCTCTCCCGGCTGCTGCCCGCACCCCGCCCGCTCACCTCTGCCAGGGCGACGGCCTTAAAGGCTCGCCCGAGGGATCAAAGCTTTGCTCAGCCCCGCGCCCCGCTCCCAGCGGCGACCCCGGGCCCGCACCGA
>WAAD01028787.1:29117-53672 GCA_013389945.1 Fregata magnificens | reverse complement strand
TAGTGTGGCCAGCAGGAGTAGGGAAGTGATCGTGCCCCTGTACTCAGCACTGGTGGGGCCGCACCTCAAATACTGTGTTCAGTTTTGGGACCCTGACTACAAGAAGGACATTGAGGTGCTGGAGCGTGTCCAGAGAAGGGCAACGAAGCTGGTGAAGGGTCTGGAGAACAAGTCTTATGAGGAACGGCTGAGGGAATTGGGGTTATTTAGTTTGGAGGAGAGGAGGCTGAGGGGAGACCTTATCGCTCTCTACAACTACCTGAAAGGAGGTTGCAGTGAAGCGGGTGTTGGTCTCTTCTCCCAAGTAACCAGTGATAGGACAAGAGGAAATGGCCTCAAGTTGTGTCAAGGGAGGTTTAGATTGGATATCAGGAAAAACTTCTTTACTGAAAGAGTGGTGAAGCATTGGAACAGGCTGCCCAGAGAGGTGGTGGAGTCACCGTCCCCGGAGGTGTTCAAAAAACCTGTAGACGTGGCACTTAGGGACATGGTTTAGGAGGCATGGTGGTGTTGGGCTGATGGTTGGACTTGATGATCTTAGAGGTCTTTTCCAACCTTAATGATTCTATGATTCATAAATATACTTCTATATTTACATATATACATACCCATTTCTATATCATATTGAGATTTTATGTATTTTTCCTTCACTTGTATAACAGAATAGTTTATGGATTTTTTATTTCAAATTCCTAATCAAATAAAAATCCTGCCTTGACTCCTGCAAGAAATCGGTCTGTCAAGATTAGTTTCAGTGTTGTCATAGCTATAAGTCAGGTCATGCTGGTCACGAATTTTCATAACCTAAAATAAAAACAAGATTAAAGAAAAAGAACTAACAGACCCCACACATTTCATTATATCTGAGCTCCACAACTGTGGTACTGTTATCTCCACCTTTAATTTTATCCATCCTATATCTGTGGTCTGCTGCTGATTCTCCAAAGATGGAGAATCATGTCTTTGGTGCTTTTTGACTCCATTTCAGCTCAGCTCTTGGAATTCCTTGCTACAGGTAGGCTGCAGCAGCCTCACACCAGAAAGCCACTGCCAGGCTGGGGCTCTGTATCAGAGCTGCTCAGCTGCAGGAAGGACTGCAGTCCCAGAGGGGTATCTGTACTGCTAAAATATGAAACAAAGTAATAAGAGTTTAAACAGGCAGGGACCTCTTTTTAATCTAATTTCTTTAAGAACAACAACAACAACAAAAAAATTGAAGGTTAAAAAAAACCAACAGCAACAACAATTTTTAAAAGTGCCCTTTGTTAGACCTTGGGGACTAAGTTCATTTCAGAGTGTGATAAACTTTGCTCTCTCAGGAAATTTTTATGGCTTCTGGACAACATGGCCATGAACATGGAGATATCTGAGATGTCTAAACATGACTTTGTGTTCAGCTACTCCTGCTCCAGGCCCCTGCTTTTACTATGATTCAGGGTTCACCTCAAGTGTGACCATGGCTGTATGTTTCTGGATTTTTGTCAGCCCCTGAGTTTGCCTCGTGCCACAGTGAAGCAATACAGCTGCCTGGAGCGTGTGCTGGCCAGGCTGCCTGGCTCCAGAGACACCCTCCATTCAGCCCAGGATTGGTATCATCACTCCCCTGTGCTATCTCACTGGTGGAAACTTGGGATTGTGTGCATCTAAGGCTGGGCATCCTCTTTCAGATATAGAAACTCTGTTCGTGGTGCTCTACAAAGGTAACTAGTTCCACTGTAACGTGGTTTACTGTGACTTTTCCAGGGTGAGTGAAATCCCTGGGAGTGGCTATAGTTTATCTGCATGCAGGATGTATTTGGATGCTTAATGGGCCTCCAGACTAGTAGACATATACCTCTTTTTTGACTTATAAAAACTGTTGATGAAGAACTATGAGCAATACATTTGTAGAATGCTTTAAAAATGAAATCTTCCTATTCAAAATTTGTATCTAAATTTCAAACTATTTTGAAGTGTGATTGAAAGGAACTAAGAATCTAAATATTTCTTATAGTTGGTTATCTTCTAGAATGGTTGAAGGATAACCCGAAAGTAACAGCATAGCTTTTTTTGCTGCTTTTCCAAAAAATTACTTTTGAGCTGAGAACAAATAAAAGAATTAGCACAGCCATAACAAATGAGACACAGACATAGCTCTCATATCTTCATCTGCTTTCAACTCCTTTTTGTTAAACAGTTTTATTTCAGTGTGTCCTATCAGGCTGTTCCTTCTGCTAAGAAAATCATAAGTTTGAGTAGGTGATAAAAGTAGGTAGCAATGATAACAAGCAAAACCACAGAATATAATTTTGAACTTGACAGCATCTGCTTTAAGTTTCAGGGAACTTAGAGTGCAATGCCATTGTACGCCTAGACACTTTACTGTATATTACTATGAAAAAATTATATTTTCTGCATTTACCTTATCAACAAAAGGAAAGACAAAAAATATCTCACAAGTTGAACTTCAAATCTGCAACTGCAGAAGTGATTCCTTGTAAAATGATAAGCATAATTTTAGGGGTTTTTAATTGGAAGTATTTATGCCACTAGAGGTCCTTCATGGTGAGATTATGATTTCCTCCACAGTGGGGTTTTTTCTTCTATTTCTTTATCCATGTTGCATAGAACTACTCTCTAAAGAAGTTTATTTTGTTTAATTTGATACATTCTTAGAATAATACAGTGATTTTTCCTGGATTACATTTTTCAGGGAAAATATCAACATAAGGATTTTTCAGATAGAATTTCTTTAATAAAAGCTCCTGGTTTATTATGAAATAAAATGTTATTTATTTTTTAATTCAAGAATTGCACATTTTCACATTTCTGATTTTTCATCATCTTACACCACCTCTCCAAGTTTTCTCTTAGAAAAATAATGGAAGGAAGCATAGGTCAAACTAATGAGCGAAATTAGGATAAACAACTGGAACAATCAAACAGTATGTAAGGTAGTTTTTGTCTGTGCTTCATTATTTTCTCCTTATTTTTCCTAGTTAGAAGACAGTTTAAAATGTTTGAAAACTATTTGGAAGAACTGTGTAGCCTTGGGAACTGGAATGATAGGACTGAGATTAAATTTATCACTACAGAACACAATGTCATTTATTGGGAAACTAGTAACAAAGATTTGTAGCATAAGCTCATCATTTGGAAATTATTAAGAACTAAGGCAAAGAAATACTTGCTGTTCCCAGGATGGCCATGAGCTGAAAAGGCCTAATAGCTGCACAAAGTACAAATGCAATCCTAAGATGCATCAGCTGGAATCAAGACAGAGATGTGTGAGACTCCACAAAGTCCTGGGGAGACTTTTTCTGAAATATGGTGGATGTGCTGGTTACTCATATTCAAGAAAAATGTGCAGAAAGATGCAAAAGGATCTGTAGGAGACCACAGGAGCTTGGCTTCTTAGTCTAGCAAAGGACACTGAGATGGGATGGCTGTCAAAAAATGCGCTGAGAGCAAACCCTAGAAAGCGAAAGAAACTTTTTTAAATAAAAGACCATGTTAGTACAAGAACAAACATGTATACATGAAATATTATTAATTTTAGACTGAAAATTAGAAGACAGTTCCTTACTAATATTTGCAATAGAGCTGTCTCTATTAGGACCATCAGGCCCTGGAACGGATTTTCCATAGGAGTAGCAGTAACAAGAAAATAACTACCTGGCAGCAGGGCATTAGCCCTGAGAGCCAAGAGATTCCTTCCCGTTCTCTGTCTGTAGAAAGAAAGGATTTGCAGACAAAGGGAATCACAATTTTAAAATTAAAATAGTCTAATGTTCTCTAAAATTGGTCATAAAAAAATTAATGTGAGAAACATGACAGTAAGCTATTCAGTGCAAAAGCACATCTTGTGGCTGCACCGACACACCCTGCGGTGCAATGGTGGGTCTGCTGTCTCTACCAAGAAGCAATATGAAGCAGAATGCATTTCCACATTGCAATGTCAAAAAAGGTATTAACTAAGCAAAAGCAACCGAACGAGGAAGGGTGTGAATTTCAATATATGGAGAGTTTTATTTAAGATATCAATAATGGAATTTAGGTACTTGATTGTTGTTGAAAAACACCAGAGCCAATGGAAATGGTAAGACAGAGGGTGGCATTAGGGGGATGGTTAATATGAGGTCACACAAGTCTTTATGCATCATTGATTCTGGTCTCACACACCACTCTCGCTTCCCGTTCATCTGAGATGTGACCCCCTGCTTGGAACTGTACCCAGGAAAAAAACTGGGGTTTTGTTGCAAACATAGTCCTCTTGGGGCCTAAGTAAACTAGTGTGGGTGCTAATTTCAGTAATAACTAGTAAAATCTCAAAGGACACTGGCTTCGCACCCAGTCCAAACACAGCTCCCTCAAATCTTTAGTCTTCCAGCACTGACACCAACGTAGATGATATTGAAAGAGCTAATGGGAAAACTGGAGATTACAGCTCCAAACCAGGAGCTATGCCTCAGAAAGGCAGACATAATAAAGCCCAAGGACCATCAAAATTTGAATCTACTTAGCACATGTTGATAGCATGATTTTTTTTTCCAAACAGTCGTCCCTGAAATGAAGGAAATTGCTCTTCAATCCTCAGACAGATTTCTTTCTCTTAAGAACCGTATTCTCCCAGTGGTTTCACGGAATACCATTTCACACCTCTGACTGTGCAGCCACAGCCTACAATAAGACCTCTTCAACAGGCATCTTCTGCTCTTTGGACTAAACAGAAAAGTTTTGATTTTTTTTTAGTTGATCACCTTGATGACTATGAAAATAATATTTGAAAAGACCCACCAAATTGCCTAGAGTTTCCTCTATGCAGACTGGGGTACAACCCTATCTGAAAGCTTTCCACATTATTTAGGAATTACAGCCCAATGAATATTCCCAAAGTTTGGGAAGACTTTGCGTTTTGTTTTCCACGGAGAAGATCCTGGCAATGTGAATTGGGTGGGGATCAAGTGCGTGCACTTGGCTGCATTTCTGTCAGACTGGGCAAAGCACACAGAACAGTTATTCTGGCCTGCATTATAGGCCTGGGATCTGATAATCCTGTGTGCATTGTGTCCACCATTCAGTTCACGCCTTCAGCATGGGATCCCTGCCCCACGCTGGTATGGGATGTTGGGAGTCGTACCCTCCAGGGGACTGACTAGCTTTCCTTTTCTAGGATGAACCACTACGCTGAGTCTTCCACCTCTGGCTGCGTGGTCCTGCCCCTTCTCTGGTATTCATCTAATCCACGCAGCAGGTTGAGCCACCAGAAAACATCTTGGAATTTTGGGGGTTGGGTTTTTTTTCTTAAATAAGATCAGTGTTTTATTGACTCAGCTCTCTGAATCAGATTCCTGTCAAAAGGAGGACCTCCAGTTCCAGTGCAAAGGCAGAGGCACACCAGGTAAGGGGTTGGGGTGACAAGACCAGCTCTGATGTAGGATTGGGTTCTTCCTGGGGGAGCACATTTTAGGTGTGCTCCCACCCTATTTTTAATATAACCAGATTAGGAATTTTAGTCTTTAAAAGAAAATGACTAACAAAGTAGTCTGTTTACTACATTGATCCCATTTTTTATCCCTGTGACACTGCACTCAGCCTTGGTATTACAGGAAAAATACAACCAGTGTATATTTAATTGCAAAACTTGCCACTCTGAGATCTTTCTTAACTAAGACTGCATTGTTTATGTAGTATTCATTTCAGGTTACTTGCTTGTCTGTGATGGGATATTGTCATAATGATCGAGACTAAACTCACCGTGGCGAAGGCCAGAATCCACAACTGATCCGCCCTGCATGTGTGTGAACACCAGACTTTGCATTGTGTGGTTTATCTTTAAATCTTACCACTTGTATACAGACTTGGGCTGAGAAGAGACTAATCAGGCCCTGCAGGCTTAAGGGTAGGGTAGTATTTTACAGGCAGATGAGACCCTTGTCTCCACTCCCAACCTAGCAGAAGAGTTGGAACAGTCTTTCAAAGGTTGTTTTTACACCTTACTGGCACTGTCACTTTTCCTGCACACCTTGATGAAAGAGTTGTAGGTAAGAACACCTAAGGCAGCATTGTGACGGTCCACCACAAACAAAATGTGGTTTCCAGGCAGAAGAAATTGTTTCATTAGATCAACTAGTATAATTTGAAGACAGTTTAGCCTGACACACAAGCAGTTCATCCAATTGGATTTGCAGTGTTGCAGACTTGGGCTGTGTCAATGCAATATTATTAAGATAGGGAACTGAGAAAGTGGTTTTCTGAAAGAGCTTGCACCAGCATATTTTACCTCATCAGTGAAAGACTGGATGTGAGCTAGTATATCATGCAGCTGTACAGTCTGTGATGCACAGATAAATGGTCATATCTGAGAGAAGCAGCGAAGAAAGCTAGTTCTTTCATTCCTGTCCATTTTTGCCATATTCTTGTTTTCAAGTATCAAATACAGTATCTCTATATTGCATGTATTTAAGGCATGACAGGTTCCCTTTAAAGAATCTGCCTCCCCTGAAATGCTCTGTGTAGTATTTGTGGGGTTTATATTGTTCATAAGAACCCAGCTAAATCATTAAATTTCCAGTAATCACACAGTGATTCTCTGTAGTCTCCAGTATTAACACTATCAGTATTACAAATGTTAAAATATGCTCTGAATTTTATTTATTTTGCACATCAATGTCCTAATTGTTATAAGGTAAGCACATGGATGTAATTCTCCAACTGTTCCACCCTAATGAATATTCCTTTCAAAGTGTTTCTTAGGGTTTATCAAAAAATATTCATAGAACTGCAGAATAATTTTGGTTGGAAGGGTTCTCTGGAGGCCATCCAGCCCAACCCCCCGCTTAAAGCAGGGTCAGCTAGAGCAGGTTGTTCCGGGCCATGTCTTGTTAAGCTTGAATATCTCCAGGGTTAAAGATTCCACAATTCCCTGGATCCCTGTTTCAGTGTTTAAGTACCCTCATGGGGAAAAAAAAAAATATATTTAGTCAGAAATTCCCTTGTTGCAAATTGTGATTGTTGGCTTTTGTCCCTTTGCTGCATGCCTCCAAGAAAAGTCAGGCTCTATCTTCTCTACATCTTCCCATGAGGAAGGTGAAGACTGCAAGAAGATCTCCCTTAGCCTCCTCTTGTCCAGGTTTCCTTGGCTTCTCCCTGGATGTCATATGCTGCAGACCCCTGACCACCTTGGTGGCCTCCGCTGGACACCCTCCTACATGCCATTTTCTTTCTTGTACTGGAGAGCCCAAACCTGAACACAGTAATGCTTATTAAGGTGATCATGCAGGGTGATTTCAGTAGTTTTAACATTTAAGGTCTCAGAAGCTTGGTTTCTGCCAGTTTCTTTCTGAAGTCTTACATTGTCTTACTTATCTATTTTTTCTTCATTCTTTTTGCTGTTCATAACTATACTGAAAGAAGTGTTACTTATTCTTAGGAAAGACATTATTCTTAAAATCAAAACATGCCTTCTGACATTTTAAACCATACTTGGAGGAGAAGCACTCTGTAGAAGCATATTAGGTGTTACGCAAGAAAAAGCAGAAATTGAGTATCAACTTCAATGTGGAACTAAGATCGAATTATTTTTTCTTCATTTTCATTTTTGTCGATATCAACAAAACATGAGTAATACCAGACATTTGAATGGTGTAAAATAAAACTATTCTACATATAAAAAGATACTTAGAAAACAGATACTATAAGGTTATACAAATAACGCAGAGGTAAACAGCTTTAAATTCTTTTTCCTAAAACACCTACATATACAAAAACCATTTCATTAAAATTTCCTGCTTGAAGAAATTTTAGTTAAATAACATGCTCATGTTTCATATAAATTCCTTCTTAGAAAAATAATTACCTTTTCTCAAGAACATTCTATTTCGGTATTAAGTATTTAAAGATTTTTTTTTTAAATATGTCTGTTCTTTTATCCATGTTGGAGTTTAGGTCTTGGTATTTTTATTTTGAACAGTTCCTAAACACTTTCTTTAAGTGAGCAGAGGGAGGAAAATGTTTTGTAAAAGCAGAATAAAAGTTAAAGAGGTTAGGTGTCAACTGGACCTGTGGAAGAGCATTCCACTCTGTTTTAATCTTGGCAAGACGTTTTGTTAATGCATAAATGATGTGAGCTGCGCCTTTAACATAACATTACTTTAGTTGAACTTTCACCATGTGGGAAGATATTGGAAGACGTTTGGAACCTACAGTTTAATATACATTCAAAGGGAAATTGTTTAGTTGTTCTCATAAATGAAGTGATGTTAATGCACTACTTTTTTTGTCACTATGAGTGTCAGAAAATATTAGTCTTCCAGACACTTGCAGAGCTTAGTTGCCAGGTCAGGACAATGTTAAGTACCCACTTAACTTCATGTGTTGAAATGTTTTCCTAAACATTTGTACTAAGAAGTGTAACCAGATAGTTTGAGCCATTCCTATTCCTTTTTTTATTGCTATTATGATTCCATTAGGACTAAGAGCGATCACAGAATTCTCTTTATCTGACAGTCTTAATATATATGCAAGCTTAGTAAAATCAATGTTATGTTGAAAAATAAATTAATGATAAATTATTCTTGGGGATTTGTTGGGGGAGGGTTTACAAAAACAAAATACGTTCTCATTGAAAGCTTAGCTGTTTCATGGTAAAGTGTTCTCTACCTTTCATAATTTTATCTCATTTATAACAGTGTAAGGTAGCAATAAGTCTATGAAATTTGCTAGTCTTATGCAAAGATATGCAACTTATAATGTTGACCAGAATTTTGTCTGGTTTTTTCTTACAACTTTTCCTTACACTCTTGGCCTTCAGTCCTAGAAACTAAAAGTTAGGTCTTTCCACAGGAAATACACAGGCGAAGAGCTGGTATCCAAGACTGAATGACCATGTAACAGACTACCACGACTGTTGCTTTGTCATTCTGTTTGGGTATGATAAATGTAATATCCCATGCAAGAAAACAACTTATTATTACATCTGTGAAAGAAGAAAAAGAATGGCTAGACTGATTTACAGGAAGCACTTGCATGATTTTATTACAAAGTCACAATTTATGAAAACTGTAATTTTTGTCATGTGTCCTGTTTCTTTTGTTTACATTTTTTTTCTGTGTAATATCTCTTTGGCTAACAAATTTTTCAGGTACCCCCCCCCAACAACCGCTTGATCCACCAATATCCCCTAGTCCACCACTACCACTCAGCCCACTTAAACCACCAAACCCCTTGCCACCATTCCCCAGCCTACCAAACCAGACAGTGATATCAGCCACAACTTCAGCAGTCACATCATGACACCTCAGTATTACAGTGATCACTTCCAAGACACCTTCCATTTCTATAAGCGGTATGTAGAAATCAATGGTTGTTCAATTCTCTCAGCATGCTAAGGTATGCTCTCCTGTTATCTGCAGTGCATTAATGGAGAGTTAAAACTTTTTCAAAGAGCTCTAATTACTTTTGCATTGTGAAAAGACCGTTGTGCTTCCTGGAGTTGTAAACAGTACAATATATTAGACAACACATACTCAAGAAAAAGAACTTTCTAAATTTGCAGTCAAATATGTATTTAGTTGTATTTTGACCCATCTGGAACTGTCAGACCTTTTCCCATTTCCTTACAAGCAAGCCAGAACTTCACCAAAGAAAGAACAAGGCATTCTGCTATTCAAAAATCACGAGCCAGGTTTTGATTAGAGTGACACTGGAGTAAATTCAGAGCGACTGCCAAAACTGTACGTATACATCTGAACTCGAACTTTGATCTAGTCACACTTCAGGATCATCATGAAGGCTTGCATAGAAAAATTACCTAAATCAAAGGACCAGGAAGCTGAGCTTGCCAGCTGGTTTTGGCTGGCTGTAACTAATGGGTGTAGGCAAAAAAAGATATAACAAAAAATGTCTCTACAAATGTTTGACATAAAAGCAACTATTTGAATTAAATGTGAAAACCAGAATGTTTGATAAGACTAATGAGGCTTAATAAGTGTTGACCAAAGCAAGCTATTTTTTATCTTCAGGTCTGGCTCAAAGAGAACTGGTGATTGACCTGCACAGCCAAGGGGAGAGCTGTGCATGCTTAGCACTTCCCAGAAAGAGGGCCTGTGTTCATAAAATAACCCTCTAAAAAGCAGCTGGGTAATTGTCTTCCAAACTGTTTGATAGTCTCATATGGGCAACTGCTTGTGCTAAAAAACATTCATTATGGTGTTTCTCTTAGGGCAGTGAACGTGACGCTGTCATCTGAGGAGACTTCGGAGAAGACAGTGGGGGTAACGCATCTTAACCACAGCAATTGGAATTTATTTCTGGAAAAAGTGTTTTTTATAAAAAATGATCCATCTATAAACCTGTCTGTGGGTCTGATCCTGAAAACCACTGAGTGTCTCCTCAGCAACAAGGGTTTTCCCATTGGCTTCAGCAGAAAATACTTTGTCACAGTGGTTTTTCCATCTTAAAATTCCACTGGTCACAAACATGCAGATGCACCTCTGGCGTATCACACCACTAGACAACACATCATCACAACTTCTTACCAAGTTTAGTTATTGCTTTTGCACCCACATAAACCCAGTGTGTTCCATAAGACGCAATGGGCTAAACACAACATGCTTTTAAGGCAAGGTATAGATTTTGGCAGGTAAAACACGGACTTTTTCTACTATTCTGTGTTAAAAGGTTTGTTTTTAAAAAGCTCTACTTGAACTTTACTACGTGTTTTCAGAACTCCACCTCCTAACCCACACCGAGCCCCCCGCTCCGCACGGCGGAAGCTGAGGCCTCCCCTCACGGCGGCGGCGGGCGCCCCCTCGCGCTAACATGGCGCCTCCNGGCTGCCTGCTCCGGGGGCTGCGGGCGGGGAGCGTACCCCTGCGCCTGCCCGCCCTACCGGAGCTGGGCTCTCTGCAGCCACGCGGCCTCCGCGTCAGTGTCTGAGGAGGGCTTGGCTCAGCGGGCAGCCTGGGGCGCTGCTCTGCGGCGTGGGGGTACCCCTGCGTCTCTGGCCTTGTTCTTCGCAGCCCCCGGGTTTGTGCAGTGGGGTGCAGGCGCAGGGTCTGCGCCCTAGCCCTGCACTGGAGTAGTGGGAGCGTGTCTTCCTGCAGATTCAGAGAGGCCAGTGCTGTGTAGGGAGGAGATAAAAGTAATTTTAGAAGCAAAGCCAGGCTCCTGTGCAGGAAATACATACCGGCCTGTTTCATACGAAGTGGCTTGCGGTGCCAGTGCACCTCTAGGTACGATGCAGAAAGCTTTCTTCACCAGTGTGCCATTGTGCCATTCCAGGTGCGCGTATGTCTGCAAGGGTTGGTGGGCTGCTTTTGGAGAAGTACTGCCTATGGTGACTGAAATACTGAATGTACAAAAACATTGTCACTTGCTTTGCAGCTGAATGTGTGTATGTTTATATGCATATTTCTGTGTGCTAGGATTCACTAAGTGTTTAGAAAACTGACAGGTAAGTTTTAAACTTAAAAACTTTACCCAGTTAAATTTGTTAATGCATTCCACACTAATGGTTAGTTCTTATTGATTACTATTGCTAAATAGTCAAAACTATCTACAGCAGTATATCCAGAATTAGATATCAGTATACAATATTGTGAAACTGATCCTGCGTTGTAAGTATTGATGGCCTTAGTCACCAAGGTGGAACTGATGAGGTTCAAGAGCTCTAATGAGAGATGCTGAAACGAAAGCGGGCTTCATCTTCCCACCTCCCAGCAAATTTGGGATCTTGTAGTTTTAGAAGATGTTTGAATTTCTAGACAGTGCCATATTTCTCTGCTTTGGCTACACTAGCAGCCCTATTGGACTGTGGTCTGTGTAGAGAAGGGCCACTCAGATTCAAAGGGAGAAAGGAAAAATGACGTTAGCTGGGTATTTTAACTGCTTGTGTTTTGAATTCTTTGGCAATAAGACAACTTTGAGGCAGCAGTGAAATAAGCACCGACCAAACTATAACGTTGCAAAAGTCCTAAACAGTTTCAAAGAAACCACCTTTTTTTCCAAGCAAGAAAGATGATATGCATGGCGACTTAAGTGATAATTAAGACAGTAAAAGCAGGAAGTTCCTAGAACAGTCACTGGGGTGGGGCAAATGCAGTTCTGTTAAAAAGCTCTCTCTGATATTCTGAGTAAATAATAACTATTTCATTAGTAATGTTTGATTTTTTTTTTTTTAAGAGTAAAGAGCAATTTCCTCAGTATATATCACACTTGTTCGGCATGCCAGACCATAGCATATGTCTTGAGGAAGGAAAAGTAGTTCCATTGTTTGCTTATCCTAGAAAATCTTTCACATTCATCGTCATACTCTAAATATTAAAATGTTAAAGTCTGCTAAATCAGTAATACACACACATGGAAACATTACAGATACACAGATGTTGCACCTCTGTTTTATGGAGTAGGTATATTTTAAGAACTGTGAGGATGTTGGACATACTCCAGAGATCTTTCTTTAATTTCTCAAGTTAGCTAAAATTACAAATTCTGTCCCTGCACTTCCATGCTATAAATAAATTTTGTGAGTTGAAGTTTCAGCACTATTCTGCTGCATTGCATTCATAGTGACCTTTTGTCAGTGGATTAAATGGCTGTTGCACATGCAATACAGACAAATAGTCATCTGAATAGAGGCTTGGGTGCATCCACTTCTAGTGTTAGTACTCTAGAAAGTTATGTATGGCTTCCTTCCAATTCTGCCTATTTTATCCCTTTCTCTGCCTCCCTACGTACATCTCTTCAGGCTCACACTGTACTTTTTGTATCGCTGAGAAGGAACTCTGAGATCTTCCTAGTCAATCCTAGCTTATGTGTGGTCTGTGCTGTTTCCCCACAGGGGGCAAGCAGCTCCTCACCCCCTTCTAGCCTTGGCAGGGGAGCAGGTTTTGCAGAGAACACAATAGCGCTGCTGTTGTCCACTGCAGCCCCTCTGGGGTTTGGAAATTAAAACCTCTTTTCCTTCCACTCTAGTTCTTCCTCAGGCTTTGCTAGAGCAAGCCCCCAACAACAACCAGGCAGGCCAGAAACCAGAATCAGGTCACCTAGCAATGACCTGAGGCTGCTATTGTGAACTGAAGAAAAAATTGCAATAGCAAATAGAAGCACTGTAGAGAAATACACTCTGGAATCATCTGCTCACCTTGTGATGTCAAATCATTAAGATAAACAGTCCCCTGTGTCTCTCCTATCCCCATAGAGGTGTAGCTCAAATGCGTTACAGGAACAGACTGTTCTCTACCAGCACAGCATCCGTGCCTCAGCCAAGGGCTCTTCCAGCCCTCTGCTGTACTGGCATTATAATCCAACTTGTGTACTACACTGGCCCAGCGCCAATGCAGTTGGCCCACTGCCCAGAACTGGTTGCCATTTTCTTGCCCATTTGACTTTTTGATTCCCCATGTTTCAGGGAGAAGTGCCCTTTGATGACCTCTGATTATTGTAAGCAGTTGATAGGTTTAACCAGTTGTCTCAGAGGACCTGAGCTCCTGCTGCCTGCCACGCAACGAGATGCTCATCTGCCTTCTCTAACTGGTGCATCAAATCCCAGGAAGGAATGGTCATGTCTTCCCTGTCTCACTGGGCAGCACATCACCTGAGAAAGCCTGAAGACCTCAGTTGGGCTTGGGCCTTGGAGGGTTTGGGAAGGGTGTGGTGAGAATGGTGTACTTTGTGTGGTGTCACTCATCTGCAAATGCTGGAGCTTCATTCCATATTGTGAGAGAAACTCATTGGCTTGAGGTTTGCCAAATCTGGTAGCCCAACAGAGGCAAGGCTGCCGCAGCTCCATGTTGCCACATGCAGACAGTGGTGAGGTGGCCTATTGTATGTATTCCCAATAGGCCCACGGAAGCTGTACACTGTATGTATGTATAAATATACACACATACTTACACAGCTGACCACATAAACACAGGTGGCACAAACAGCCTAATCCTGTCCCCCTCTTTGGCAGTTAAAGACTTGTTAGTGTGAAATGCGTGCATATATACAATATGGATCCCTCCAGCAGTTGGCCTTAGACACTTGGTCTGTCCAGTAACTGACCCTGGACCCTTGGCCTTCCAGTTTACTTTGCATGCCCCCACACAGACCAATATCTACACATATGCACTATGGATCTCCTCAGTAACTGTCCCTGGATCCCCTGCTCTCCCCTTGAGTCATGCACAGAGACTTATACATGCAGATGGGTCTCAGTCAACACCTGACCTCAGTGTCTCTCCAGTAATTGGCTTGGACCTCCTGGTCCCTCCAGGAGCCAACTGTCAGACCACTCTGGTGTGATCAGTATCCAGCCCAGACCTATGGCAGCTCCAACACATGGCTCCCAAGCCTCTTATCCTACTCACCGGCTAATCCAACTTGATATTTGCACACACTGACATACACCCCTGCACAGTACACAGTCTTTTCAAAAAAAGAAGCATCCTCCCTCAATCTAAAATTACTTCACTTGCACTTGCTCAAATCATACCTATCAGGTGAACTTTTCAAAGTCCACTGGAACATGAGTTACCTTTCACTTACAGCATCAAATAAGGTCTCAGTGTGATGCCCCTGAAGGTGGATCCAGTGTCCTCCACCACATTTGCCAGTGCTAACATACTTTCACCTACAATCTCAGAAAAGATAATGGCCTAGATGGACCTCACATCAGAACAGGTCTTTTGCATCTTCTTATCTGCAAGAACAAAACACAAGAGCTTCTCACTCTTACTGGTTTTCTATCTTATTTGTTCTCTATCATTTTTTCTAAGGGCTGAATTTGCTAGGAGCCATTCCAGAGCAGATCTTAGCTCAAGGATCCACATTCTGCACCAAATTACACCTTTGCAGCCAGACTGGCTCCTAAATAGAGCAGAATATTAAGAAAGACCAGCACTTGTCTTTTCTAGTCTGTCTAGTTGTTGTGGGCATGTTGTGAAATTTCACTGATTTTTAATTTATTGCCAACTACATACTTTTTAATTACTGATTCAAGGGTACTGAGAAATAAGATAAAAATTAAATGCCTAGGGAAAACACCTCAACTTCAATCCAGATACCTCTCCTCCCCTCTTCTAGTCTCCACTCCCCTTGCTTTTGCCAAATGTTACACTCAGTCCCTTCAGCGAGGCACCAGGAGGTTGGCATCAGCATGTAGTGGTTTCCTTTCTTGCCACTCCATGTTTCTTACGCTTTTAAACTGCCCCGGTGTGGACTCCTCCCCAGACTGCCGTCCCCTTCGGGGTAGTACCTGCATCTGCACGGATTCCTTCATGGGCTGCAGTCCCCTTGGTAAGTATCTGCTCCTGTGTCCTCTTCTGTGTGTCGTCACATGTATCCTCACACATCTCCCAGCAGCTGCTCTTTGTTATTAAATATGTTTTCACAGAGGTGCTATATGCTTCTCTGGTTCAAGGTTTGGCACATGGTGGGTTGGCATTGTCTGTTGCCAAGCCAGCTGGAACCAGCTGTGACTGAAGGGCAGTCCATTACCTTCTCCTACACAGGTCACCCCTGTAGCCCCCTGCTACCAAAACTCTGCCAGTTATGCCCAATGTACCAGTTTCTTTCAGTCTTGGGCAACCCAGGATCTTTCTAGTTAGGGGTCATATTTAGGCAGAAGCATTTTCAGTCTCACCTCAGCTGCTCCACTGGCCAAATTTCCCTGGTCTCTCACTGCCCTCTGGTGGATAGTGCTGCTTGTCAGCTTTGTCCGCTGTGGCACACCAGGCATGTTTAAGGAGCTTCCTTTCCTTCAACACTGTATCCTTCAGCAGATAAAAAGAGTGCAACATACCTGTTAGAATCAACATAGTGGTTTGAACTAGTCATAGCATGTGAGTAGCAGCATTCCAGGATTTGAGCATTGAGAATCCCTAAACATCTTTGTTTGCTACAAAACCAGAGAGCTTTCCTTTTGAACCCAGACACATTCTGGGGCATAAGAACTGAAGAGCTGAGAGCTAAGAAGCTCAAATGGTCTTTGAGATATCTCAGACAGGTGTTAGGGTGAGGGTTCGACCTGTTGATAATAGTTTTCATTTTCAGTCCTGGGGTCAGAAGATCTGCCGAGTTCTGTTTCAATGCAAAGTATGTTTTAGCTGGGATCAGGAGCAGGACTTAAATGGTGGAAGGCTTGTCTGTATTTCTTTCTGAACCAGAACTGTCTGGTTTGGAAGGACAGTAATATCCCTGACAGTAACACAGAATGACTCAGAAGGGGTAGGGGAAGTGAAACTCTCCCTTCTTGGGCAGGAGTTCAGAGAGCTGGTTCTGTAACAGAGTGTAAACAAACCCTCAGAAAAAACACCCCTTCTTCCCTCTGCACACCTCTCCCCCTCTTTTCGTTGTCCCACCCCTTCACCACACACTATACTCAGTCCCTTTGGTGAGGCAATGGGCAGTGCAGGAGACTGGGGTCAGTGGTGGTTCCTCCATCAGTAGCAGTCCCTTTAGAGTCAGGCCTTGTGGGCCCTGCTTGGGCAGCTACATGGCTCCAGCCCATGCTTAGGCATGGACTTCTCTTTCCTCCTTATTGTTTTTTCTTTTGTGCTGGCACTTGCCACCCTTTCTTAAATATGCCTCTTGCAGAGGTGCTATAAACTCATCTGATGGGCTCACAGGCACCACCAGCTTGGCTGATGTGCTCAGCTGTGTCCTGTGGTGCATCTGCTGGAGCCAGCTGGAAGTGGCTGTGTCTGGTGCAGCTGTGACCTTCCCACAGAGGTCACCCCTGCAGCCCCCCCTCAAAAAAACCCCTGCCAATTATGCTCAATACAAGGATGTATGCAATTTTACAAATTACATTACTTCCCTGTGCCATGGGAGAGGTGGTGCAGTAAGGGAGAGAAGTTGGGCCTCCTGGCATTGTGGTTTCTTTCACAAGCTCCTCGTTCTTTGTGAGAGATGGTGCAATCCTGGAGGGAGGCTGGGTGTAGTGCTTCCTGCCATGCTGTGTCATCCTAACAGAGGGTCGTGGGTGGGTGATGGGTTTCCCTGGGCTCTTTTCCACTCCCTGAGTTCCCCAGAGGTTGCAGAGATGGTCCTGCATCCTGGAGCAGGGTCATAGGTCCTCCCTCCCCAGAGTCTTTTTTCAGCCACCTCCAGTTACCCCAGTACCTTTCCATGTCCTTAGTTACAGGATTGGTTAGAGAATACTTCATTGATAATTACACCATTTGTTTTCTGATTTTTTGTTGTTTTCTGATTCTTGCTTCAGTTACTTCTGGATGCTTTTGCACTTCTTGATGATCAACAGGTCATTTGCACAGCTGGGCTATCTGTGTCCTTAAGCACACCAAAACCATCCCCCCCAGGGATGGAGCCCTAGCTGGCAAAGGTCCCGGCCCTTGCTGCACTTCAACACAAGCATACTGACCAGTAACCTGTTTACGTATGTCCAGCTCCTTTTATTCCCTTTCTTCTGTATTTTTCCACACTTGTTCCTCCGCAGTCCAATTCAAACTTTCCCTTCCCGTGTTTGTTCCTTTCCCTAAACATCCCATAGTAAGTCTTGCACAACCCCAAAATGTTCTTTCCAACTTCCCATAGTGAGTCCCATGCTCCCATAGGCAGTAATTCTCTCTGAGTGTGTAATGGTCTTGATGGGGAGTTGATGAGGAGTGTCTTCCATTGACTCAGCTGGGGGTGTGCCCCCAACCCATGGGGCTGCTGCCTCCCTTGTGACAGCCCTTGGAGCGTCCCCATCAGGGGCTCAGCTGGCTCCAGTGCAGTTACTGGGATTCCCCTGCCTGTCGTTGTGCCTCTGCTCCTTTGTATTCATGGGGATGAGCCTTCAGTCACGTAACCTAGCAGTCTGTAAACTCTGTCCTCATTTAGGTTCACTTCTTGAAGTTCTTTGGGGTAAAAGGTCCCTGAACAACTCTGTGACAGTAGGCTTTTAAGCCGTACAAGGGAAGGGTATCTAACCCCTTCTGATGATTTCATCTACTATGAAAATTTCATCCATGAATGACTGCTAATATCCTTTTACAAACCTTTTACTTGTTCTAAATATCCTCATGTGATGCGTGCTTTTTGAGCAGAGGCATAGTCTCTTAAATTTTTAAGAAACTTTATTCTCTTTTAAATGGCTTTAAATTCCCATGGGCAGAGGGAAGACTTTCTGCCCTAAAGGCACTCAGTCTACCTCCAGTGTAAACAAGGTGGGGCTCCAACTGGAAGTGTAGGGGATGGCATTCAGGGTGGAAGACCATTGGACCTACTTCTGCTTAAAAGCGTAAGACAAGCCTTTGCACCAGAAGTAGGGGTGCAGGGCAGCTGTCACTTTTTCGGAATGACAGCTGTCTACACTGTGCATCCAGTGGTCACGGGGAGACTGGGTGGTGTAATGCTGTACTGGGTGATACACAGTCTAATATTTATTTGCCTGGGATGATGGGTATAGCAAGTGGATAATGATTTCTGTTCTGCAAACATGCATATCACACACAGGTCACAGCTTCAGCCCCACCAGTCTAGTTTAGACCAGTCCTATACCAGTAACCCCGGAGGAACAGGTCACTCATTCTGACTGGTTGACATGCTGGGTCTATGGATGACAGCTTAGCTTCTGTGTGTTGCAGTTCTTGGGCTTCAGCTTCTACGTGGTATCAGATGACCATGTATGGTGGTTGCCCCCAAAGGGCTATCATCTTAACTATTTATTACCTTTTATATTAGATCATTGATATAAGCTGGCAATGGCTCTGCTAATCACATGGCCTGAGGCCCAATCTCTTTGATGTCCTCCATCCCTGAGGCCAATTAATAGTTGCCACCGCAGTTTCTATAACCCTCCAGCCTCCCACCCAAGTAATTTACAAGAAAAGAAACATTACCTGTGTTACCAGCTCATACTGGATTAATCTAGTCAGTTCAAGCTTGGCAGATGTAATCACAGCTCATTTGTCTGGGCAATTCTTCCAGGTAGGCTAAACTCAGTGGCACATATCATACACGGAAGTTCTTTGTTTAATTTTTGCAAACAGTGCAGGGACACTTGTCTGCCAGTCCTGAATTAGCTCAGCAATTACATTTACATATCAGTGTCTTCTATGTCCTTTGTGAGGCCTGCAACAGCATAAAGCATGAGAAGAGTTGCAGGCACTGGATAGGACAGAGATATTGGGAAGGCAATTAGAAATAATACTCCTCTTAAGAAATTATCAGAGAATACATCTGGAGCAAAAGTGGGAATCTGGGAAAAAGATGACCATGACAGTGGGCAATGAATTGTAGGGTTCCTTCAGAGACATAATGCTTACAGAAAAAAGTACCTCTTTGATCAGTGACTCCCAAAGGGTCCATGGCACAAAGCTCAGACAAAGAGCGTTGTTTGTTAGCAGAAATCTATATTGTTTCACACACCAGCATTTCCCAAACAGAAAAGAGATGTAGGAGATGGACTTCATCAGAGCAAAGAATGCACAGAATCCTAAAAGGAGTCGTTCCAAATGACAAATGGAAGAGTGAGGTGTAAGATTGACAAATGACAAAAAGGAAGGCATGAGAACAAATACTTCACTTGTTTTACATAGTAGAATAAATTGCCATTTTGGGTTTGGTTCTTAATCTCACCTAAAGGCAATCTTAATCCTGCCTAAAGACAGATTCTTATGCAGTTTAGGCATTAGCTCTGAAATGTCAATGTGCGTGAATTCAGTTCAGTATTTTAGTGGAGCATGTTGCAAGTTCCTGTATTTTTCTGACACTTTACTGAGTTAGGTGTGCTTCTGTAACTGTGGCTATCTGAGATGCCATCTTAGATGTCTAAGATGGCAAGATTTGCAGAGACAGATACCATCTATGACACTTGGAGTAAACGGACGTTTGGGAGGGAAATACAATTCTTGTTGTACGTCTGATCTAGACACAGCAAACATCAAGCTGGGAGTGATTGCTCTGAGTATAACATAATATTACTAACATTTTGGGGGAGGAGATAGTTGGCAAAGAGGGGTGAGACAATGATGGGCCTATAGATCAGATAGAGGTTGTTTACTTGTGTGGAACAGGAATGGCTTAACAGTTGGTGAGATGGGAGGAAAAGTATAAAAATATTTAATGGTTATAAAATGTTTATTGAGTAGATACTCAGTCCTTGGTTTTTAATATTCTGAAAAGGTATGACTTCTAGTTCCCAGGCTTGTCTTTGAAGTTATGTTGTAGGTGCTTCTGGAAGATCAGGTCTGAGGAGTTAGGAGAAGTTTTCCTTGTCCCAGCTGGGAGTTTCTGTTCTTCACTGACTGCCTCTGTGAGTTCATTCTGCTGTGGAGTAGTTTCACTTGCATCATCTCCACAGAGCCATTTTAATGCCTCATGAACAAAGTGGATCTGTATGTAGATATTTCTTTATCTGTAAATCCATCCATGGATTCTGATGACTCAGTTGTGCAGCTTTTTTTTTTCCAGTGCTTATACTGATGTTCTGCCATGCACATATCTATCTCAACAACATAAGGAACACCCTCATCAAACAAGGACATCTTCTAAGAGGTCAGAATGTACCTTTGAATGAACAACCACATTACCACACAGAGACTTAGGACACTATAAAAATACCCTCACCAACAATTTATTTGTTGAAATCTATACAGGAAATCATTAATAATACCATAAACTGAAAGAAGCTTATAACTCCTACTATGTTTTCCTAGAATATTCCTTTCTCCTTCACCTGTGAAGAGCTCCAGGTGTTCCAGACACAGTATCAGAAATAAACTTCCAGCAACAAATAACAAATGATTAAGATGATGCTAAGCAATAAACACAAAACTTTCCAACAGATTTCCCTTTACTCAGGGTTTTTTTCACCGTCTTGCCAGGTGAATATTCTCTCTGCACTTCTTTGCTATCCCATCGCTTCTTACCACTGTAAAACTGGCATAGTGAGATGAGCCCCAGCATAACGTGGAACTGTTAACCACAGCAAGCTGAGAGATGAACCCTGGCACCTGGGTGCGAGATCAAGAAGTTGAACCTGCGCAGCCGGAACATCCCATTGCTCCTGTTGGTACTGGCGAGGATTTTTGTGGACCACAGAGATAGCAGGCCTGGTGTCCTCCAGGTTTCCTGTCCTACCCAATTGCCTTCGGTGTCTGAGGAGATACGAGCACTCTTGGAAACTTTCGGAAGGGAAGGCTTACACCACGGGTGGCATTAAAATCTCAGCCTCCCGCTCCTGCTCACCCACCTCCGCCCTCCCAGCCAGCAGCGGGAGTGTTAGCTTCAGCAAGAGTTAGAGTGACTCACTAATTAACACCACAGGAGGAAGTGTGAAACACATCAAATACTATGAACTGCAAAAAGTAAGAAGGGCAGTAGATTTGTTCTCATACCACTTATGAGATTTTAGGGCAGACTGATCATTTCAACATAGTGCTGTTCTGCTACTTGGATACTAAATTTATATGTATGCATCAAAGAAGTCTGTGGAAGAAACACTACCAGCATGTTGTGGTTTAAGAAGTGTCCTTCCCACCATCAGGTGAAACCTACCTGGCTTGATGACATCTTAGAGGAAGGAGAGTCATTGCTCATTAGTAGGGAGTATCCCACCTCTGGTACTACTCTATCAAAGAAAAAGATAGCTGGCAGCATCTTCCAACAGCTTACATCTATTGAAACTTTGTGCTAAAATGAGCAGCTGTATCAGCTTGCAGACCAATAGCCTAGGCAATTAAAACAGGCATGGATAGCATCTTTCTTCCAGACTGGTCCTTCAGTTCTCTTAGGTTCTTGGGTGGCAGCAGAAAGCATAGTTTCTCAGTCTCAGGTTGACTGGGGTTGAGAATCAATTACTTTCATCCATGCTTCTCTGAACTTCCATGTAATCACGTGTGCACATTCTTCAATAGCACGGTGATCTGTGTAATCCCTGGTGACCTACCCACTTACCAAAGGTTGAGAAAAATCCTTGCCGAGTCAAAAACATGAAAAGAAATGAGGAATTTTTAGATTGCAAGGTCTTGGATTTATGGCTTAGTGCAGTCATCTAGCTAATAATGCAGTAGATTTGGAAGTTTGGGTTTGTTTGGCTTTTTTATTATTTCCCAGAATTTAGGTTTGATTCACCCTTCCTGGGAAAAGCAGGTTCAAGCTGCCAATGCCCACGTGGTGGAAACTGTCTGAGGGGAAGTCAGGTTCATGTTGCTGCTTTAACATCTCCACTTCAACCATTCCAGCTCCTCAAAGCGTACCCATTTGTGATTGATTCTTCTGACTGCTGATCAGAGATCTTTGTGATGGATTGCATGCTGTCAGGGCCTCTGTACTCACTGGTAAACTAGCAAAAACTGAATGACTTGGAAATAAAATTCACTCACCTCGTCCACTCCACAGCAGACACGACAAATGCAGGTTCACTAGGTAGCATTTAACATATGACACTCAAAAGGTCCCAAATGAAGTTGTAAGGTTCCGCTTTGGAAATATGTGAATTTATATACCACTGTCTTTCTACAATGACAAGCTTAGCTAGACAGACCAGACTCTGGAAGCCTGAAAATATTTGCAAACATATTTAGCTCAACTGTAAATGCTGTAGGCAAATTGACTTCGCTCACCTGTTAGGAATGAAATGAGCTGTGTAACTCATTAGTATGAGGTTCTTCCAGCCCAGATGTGCAAAGGACAGCAATCTGCTGTGCATCTAAGCTAGTGAGCACATACGTGCTTTGAAGACCTGTTGGTGTTAGCCAGGGTGGTGATCCATGCAGGATCTACATATTATATAATGAGCAAAGTCCACTTAAAATTCTGCCCTATTCACATTCGGCAAGTATCAGAGCTACCGATATCACATACCTCACATCTCTGTTTCACATGTAAATACTTCTAGTATCTAAGTGCCACTTTTGTCAGAACACTTGAAAAGATCCCTAAGAATCACCTGTAATCATGTCCCATGTAGAACTGCAAGAACTGGACTGATTTTACCCTTCTGAAGGTTCATTCATCCGAGTTAACATTGTTTTGTTTTAATTGTTACTCAAGGAGCAACTAGTCAAGTACAAACTGTGTTCAATTTATTTTTTACAAGACTAGCTGGTGAAAGTAGAGGGGAGAAATGTGCAGGGTTCAGGAGGAAACACACTCAGAGACACAATCACTAAGTCCTGGGGACTGACTGGCCAGCCCAAAAGGTCCCTGGAGAGTCCGGATTCTTGGAGCTGGTGGCATCCTGCAGCTTCAGCTCAGCATGCACAGCAAGATAAATCCCTCTGGCAGCTCCTGGCTGTGCCTTTTATAGAGTCTGGGCTGCCAGGCCAAGTCTCTGCTGGAAGCTTCTGGGGTCATCCGGACAAGTCTCCCAGGGCCAGCCATACTTGCACATCCCAGTCAGATTCATTTGGGGGCTGGAAGACGTGGTCTCCGGAGCGGTGCATGCAAACCCCTCTTCTGACTTCACCCTGCCCTTGGTCAGGTGAAGGTCCGAGGTGCCCTTGGTCTCACTCACCCACACTGTGGAGCTGCAAGGTCTACCCAAGCCTACGGGGGAAACATACTAGTCTCACACTGGTGACCACATAACACACCGGAATAACAAAACCAGACTCAGGCAATGAGAACACTCATGATAACAAACTGCCCCACAGAGTTACAAAAGAAATGTTCTTTCAGATATGCCCCTAACCAGCCACAGGCAGTTACCATTTTAGCTGCATCTGTGCCTGACATTAACAGCAGTGTGAAAAAAAAGGTCACCCATCTCCTCTCCCTGTCCATTTCACTATCAAAGTGCCCATTCATATGAGTATCCACTTGCTGCTGACCTTCTGCCAGCAACAACCTACTCCCCAGCTCACCCAGCCTACTCTGCTCAGCTCTCAGGCTCTCTGCCCCAGCTCCCTCACCCCAGCCCAATCTGCAGAAGCAGCTGCTGCAATTCTGTTTACCAGAAGTCCTAGGATTTCTGCTTATTTGGCTCTAATGCCCTTACCAGCCATCTGAGGCCTCTTACTGTTTGTTATCCCATGTGGTTCTGAAACTTTAAAAGAAATCTGAGGAATCTATTGCTCAGCAGATTTATCATAACATGATACTCAGCTGAAGATCCCAGGCGGGCAACGAAATTTCTCCAGCAGGCATCTCTACTGGCAGAATTGTTCTATTACCGTAGATGAAGGTATGTTCACAAAGGCCCAATACACACAGTTTGTTCCACCGGGAAATGAAGAGTGCACGTCCCTGTCATTTCCAGTATTACACCTTTTCTCAAGACAGTTTGCATGGTTCTCTCAGGGAATATCTAGAACACTAACTCTCCTTTTCCCTTTTGCCACTTGCCCAGCCCATCTTTACCACTTGGCACTTGTTCCTCTACGTGCTGGTCTGCCTCTTCTGCAGCTCGCACTCCTCCGGCCAGCCCCTGCCCCGCTCCCACCCCACCAGCCAGCTTCCTTGCAGCTCCCTGCCCCTTTTCCACCCGCTGATCTGGTTCCTCCGCTCCTTCCCCGGTACTTCCTCTCTGCTCCCGCTTTTCTTTGCAAATCTCCCGCTTTAACAGCCCGGTTCTCTCCCACCTGATCCCCCAGGCCGGCCCAGTCCCCCTGCCCCGAGCATCCCCCTTCTCCTGGCCCACCC
>WAAD01028787.1:11210-28215 GCA_013389945.1 Fregata magnificens | reverse complement strand
CCCCGAGGACTTTGCCTTGCCCCCAGCACATCTCACTCTGCACCCACCTGGCTGCTGCGCCCCAAAGAGCCCTCCACCCCACTGCCATCCAGCCTCACCACCCCATTGCCTGCAGGGGCCCCCCAGCCCTCTGGTCCATCANATCCCCACCTTTTCCCTTCACACCCACCAGGGAACAGCTACCCTTCCCCTCCCAGCTCACACTAGGGGGTAACAAGTGGCCTTGTCGTGTTTCTTCTTCCCTCCCTCATCTTTGCCCTGAAGTCCTGGACCTAGGGTAGCAATCTCTCCTCCGCATTTTTTTTTTTCCTTCTTTGCAGCAGCAGGCCCCTGCTTCACTCTGCATTTCTTACTTTGTCATCACCTCAGAACTCATCCTCCCCTGCAGTATTTCCCTCTGCCATAACTCTCCCTCCCGTGCAATCTGGAGAGACCAGGCCACCTCCCTGCTCTTCCTTCTTCCAGCGCAGCGGCACTGCGAGCACCAGTGCAGCCTTGGCAGTGTGGAAGCCACCGGGCAGCCAGCTGCAGTCCCGTATTAGTGTTTTATCTGCCTTCTGCACCTGCTCTGCACTGATGGTTGCCAGCAGCCTGCGCTAATACCTCTATCATTTATAGTGTAGCTAAACTAGCTCAAATGCCGCACTATTAAATCCTCTCCTTTCTCCTCACTGTCACAAACAGGTAGCAAAGCTACCCTCTTTTTTCTGCCCCAGAAAAGCCACAGTCATTCCCCAACAGGCAAACTGGTACTACATTCACTCACTCTTGTGGCTCTGTTGTATCTGCAGCGCTTGCCACTTCAGGCAAGTTGTGTATGGATCTTAGTTTGGACTTGGGGTTCAGTCGGTAAGAACTCAGGTGGGAGGCTAATGCATAGCCCATCTGCGTAGTACCTGACCCACACGCGTGTTGTTACTGGGATGCTAGCAGTAGGGTTGAAATGGGTTTCTTCACTGGCCAGAATCGATTCTTTTATGTTCCCTGTCTTCTGCTGCAACAGTTGTGCAGATTCTCACACTCAGCAGAAGAGGTGGGATTTCACTATCTTACCAGGGGACACCAACCCTTTTTTTTCAGTAACAAGCATTACAGTGAAACAACAAAAAACTTCCCTGGGCTTGCACGAGTCACAACTTTATACATATTTTTGCAGGCAGGCCTCTGAAGGGTTAGCAAAGAAATTAACAGTGATAATGGCAAGCTCTTAGCATTTTTCATCTTCCTTGTGCTTTCCAGCAAGGAAGGTAAAATACTTGTAAACAAGTGACTAAGAATGTATAATCTCTTTGTTTTGAATTTGCTGACAAATAGCCGGGATGGCCAATGACAAGGCACTTGACTGAAAGGAATGCAAATGCAGAGAGTTTTGCATACATTTTAAATCAAATGATAGCCATCCTTTAACCCAGGAATGCTCAGGGGATATACAGCGATGAGTCATGCATTCAGTTGCTTTTAAATTTACCATTAGTATATATCTGTGTTTTTTCTAATACCCAGAAGATACAAACTGAAGGAAGCAGTTTTAAACATTTGTGTTTGTTTTTCTGCTAAGAGCTTCTTGTCAGTTGGTGTACCAAATATCATAGCATTTATTGTATAGTCTGTTCTACACTTACTTAGGTAAATTATAAATATTTCACTAAGTTATACACCACAGGTTAAAATCTTGCACTTTCTGTTCTCTGCTAATGGAGAAGACTACAGATCACAAGCAAAGATGGGCTTGGGGAAGAACTAATTATTCCAAGAAGTAATCTAATTTTGTGAACCGCCAAGCAGTTTGCAGTTCTGATTCCCAATTCTGCTCTGGTTCGCTTTCATTGGTACTTTTGAGGAGGTAAAGCCTGGCTTTAAAGCTCCCTGGGGAGTTCCCTGTGTGCAGGGCAAACTACTGGCTGCATAATAACCCCCTTCTTTTGGTCCCAGGTATTAGGAACATTCCCAGCGGAAACATAAGGTGTGACGCACCTGCCATTACACTCTCTTGAAAGAGAGTCCTTATTTTCTTGGAGAAATTGTTTTGGAAAAATTCTTACATGCGTCTTGTTCATTGACGCTGCTGTATTTGAACTGGATTTCATGCGTGGTCTTAGAAATCTTCTTTAACATGCACTGTTTGCTTTACTTCTCAAAGTAATTCTTACCACTTCCACAAGAAGGGTGAGCAAGCTGCAAACACAGGTGCTGGACAGTTTACTTATTTTGAGCGCAGACAGGGCAGTTACTGACTGTATTTACTTTGACATCGGTAAGGCATCACTAAGCAGAATCTCCAATTGTGCTAGGTGCCATATGGACAACAACAACATAATAAATAACACTTTAGTAGAACAAGAACCTACAGACTTGCTTAGTATAGACTCAGGTCAGTATGGCAGACTAAGGTAAATGAGGGGTACACCCTACATTTCTTTCTAGCTCGAGATTAGTTATCACTTAGAGCAATCTGCTGCTTTGGCTGTGTTTCACATCGTCTACTTTGCTGTGGGGTTTTTTTGTTTATTTAATTTTCCTGTCTTTAAATCCAACAATATATTTAAATCATGAAACTTCCAAGGCTATAAAGTGCTTGGTAGTGGTGCTAAGACTGAGAGATCATTTCAAGAATGCAGGGGCAAAATATTGTGGGGATGCCCACTTTTTAGTAGATTATATTAGATACATTCTAACACATGGCTTGAAAATAAAACACTATCCTCCTCCTTCTTTTTGAGTAAGCAATATGTATTTTCAAAATTAATACCATTACAATGTAGTCTTTAGTCATAGTATAAAAATAAGTCTTCAAAATTAGATAAAGCTTTTAGTGAAAGTTTGGTTCATCTGGTAAAGATCAGTAAGATCATAATGAGAAAGAAACACTGTGAGTGATTTAAAGTCACCCTAAAGCCAGAGTCTGATGTGATTAATACATCTTCTAATTCATTTTCAGAAACAATTGTTCAGTGGCCATCATCTTACCAAGGCTTTTCTTGAGAGTATTAATTAGGGTCTTACATCTTTAACCTAATATTTAGATTAAGCTAAGAAGATGACTTCTGTTCTAGACAGTAGTTTCCCCTTCCCTAATGCTAGTTTAGGCACAATTAATTAGCAGAACCAACACATGTTCTACATGGGAAGTCATAATTTCAGAAGAATTTAGGATCTGCATTTAACAAATATTCCCAATTAAAACTAAAGACTTCAAAGTTATCCTTCGGAAGAACATTCTAACATATCATTATTGTACATCACAATGTATAACTTCTTGAGGAGCAGTCTCACCTCCAGCAATTTCAAATACAGAACCATCTGGAGGAACCTTACAGCATTCAATATCAAAGTGTCATGGTTCCCTTTTAATACTTAGTGCAGTCTTACCTTTTTAGCATGCTCTAATAGGGAAGAACTGATTTTCTCCAACCCTTTATCTGTATTTACCTTTCATTTATTACAAATGCCAAACATTATAGGAAATGAGCAAAAATATTATTCATACAAGTATTCTTTCTGAAAATAAAAACTTAGGATGGTCTTGAGGATGCTACAACAGTCCATATTTAAAAACAGCATAGATAAGGAGCTTTGTAATCTCTATTTTATTTATATGGAGTGGGGGAGAAAATAAGAATTACCTTTTCAATAATGCTTGCATCAATTTTTGTAACTCTCAGGCAAAGATGGTATATATGGTTCACATATTTAGTGTGGACCAGCTGGAGGCTGTAGCACATCATCAGTGGCTGGCGTGACATGCATACTCCAGCCTGAAAGAGGAGGAGCTGCACAGGCACGTAGGCCTCTGGTCACCAAGGGGTTACAGTCGCCTCTATTAAGTAGGAGGGCTGTTTCCTTTCATTTAGTGTAGCCATAGGAAGCAGTCAAACTCCCTCCTGAAATATCAGCTTGCACCTTGAACAAAGGCCCAGGCAGACACAATGGTTTGGGCATTTCCATTAGCTATCGCTTTGAGAAGGGTTCGGAGTCTTCTGTGAAACAGAAGCTGACAGAGGAGGCAGCAAGGAAGTACTGGGCACAAAGGAAGAGAAGAAAACCAAAATGTTTTAGGCAGAGAGATAAGACACGTGAATAAAGACAGATGTAGGGATGGATTTAAGACTTCAGTCCCCCTTTCATTCAAAGTCACGGGCAGATTTGCCAGATTCTAAATCTGAATGAAGTTCTGCTTCCCACTTCCAACCAGCACCTCCTCTGAATGGTTTTCTGGAAGGAGATGGCAGGCTTCATTGCCGTATCCCCAATTTTAGAAGAAAGGCTGCTCTTTGGCCATTACTTTTTCACCCTAATCCCGCCCTGTCCCTAACTTAAGGCTTTCCTAAAGGAAGCAGTCCCCTCTCCCTCCTTCCCCACAGGAAATTAACCATGGTGCTGCACGTAACACATTCCCTTCCATAGTCCTAGTTTAATGACATTAATTATCTGAACTAAAGTTTATACGAGAAGCCATCATTTCAACAAGAATTTAGGATCTGCATGGGGATAATTTGAGAAATGGAAATTTGAATGTCCTTTATGAATAAGCTGGACTACATCAAACCCGCCCTGTCACCAGTTCCTCATCCTGACTTGAAAAACTTGCAGGACCCTAGGGTTTTCTTCCTTCTGTTCAAAAACTGACAACAATAAGGGAGTTAAAAACTTCATTTTGCTTTTAGAGTCTCATCTTGCAGTACTTGCCAAAGCATGTATAATCATGTAAGTGGATTCCCTGCTTGTGAAAGAATACAAGAAAGGCCAGTCTGGTTTTGTCTATGGTCCATACTCGGATATCTTGTCTCTGATAGAGTCTTTGAATTCTCCTGAGTACTCTGCTGTCCTGTACTTTCAACTTGAGGGACCTCTGGAGACTGATGCAGTTTGTCTATTTATTTACTAAACCTCACTCAGTCTCTTGTTCAGTACTTGTTCAGTCTTCCACGGAATACAGATAAAACACTTTGCATTCATAACATCTTTCCCAAGGAGATCTACAACTCTACCAGGTGTTGCATGAAGAGCCTTTTACTGTCAGCCCTCCTTATCTTTTGTTGGCTACCATGCACTCTCATCATCAAGCTTTTCAGTGAAGACATATGCAGTACATTGACACGGTCTGTAAAGCTGTATGTCTTCTGAGCAAAACCCCTCGAGCGGCCTCTGTACCATGGGCTCTGTGAACACTGACCTGTGCCTTGTGAAGTAGCGCACAAGGCGTCTGTGTGAAAGATAGGTCCCTCCACTGGGCTAAAAGAAAGTTCCTCTACATTTTGTGAGGAGCTTGAACCCATCTGAGGCTGTTGGCATGCTCTTGGGAAGCCCTACCAAGCAGAACCCTTCTGGGCACTCACCTGGAGCAATGGTTTGTTTTCAGCTTGGATCTGAGCTAAGAGGGAAGGCAGGGCAGTCCCCGCTGAGCAGCTCACAGCCTGCGCAGGGGCAAGGCACTTGCATCCCTGGGGAACTTACTCAGGCACCATGGTTAGATACGCAACTGAGTGGAGCACAACTTCAGATGTCCATGTTACAGTTCTGCCTAACTCTTGTTTAAGGCACTTAAAAGTCCTATAATCTTTAGTGATAGTATTAATAAGAGGCAAAAATTGCCCTTGCACATAGTTTTATAGAGAAAAAACCAAAACAAAACAAAAGCAGAGAGACCTACCAGACCATCTAATCAATGCTCTTTCATTCTTTCTAGGTGTGATACAGGGCATAAGTGAGCAGATGTACATCCAATTCACACAGTTCATTTTCCAAATAACTCTAAGCTGTCTACTAAAAATATGTCTAATACTTAATCTACTCTGTCATATTTAAGTCAAATATTTTGCATCTGTAAGATGTTTCAGGTACTGTTGAACAACCTACCCCATTCACATGCCCAGACATTTTTCCCTGTTGATGGCCTAAACCTTCTGCTTCAAAATTTTGTCTTATTTGTCAGGAATACTTCCTTTTAAAATATAACTGCAAATAATAACTCACCTTAATAGTAAAACTATTCAAATATTTGTAGACCATATTTTAACAAATATCATCCTTTTCTCAGATGTTAGACAATCACATAACATGATGTCATATGTATCATATGTATCTTTAAAACTTTTTCTGTTACTTTTTTCTTTTGTTACTGTTTTCTAAAGTCTCTCTAGTATATCAACTTTTTTTTTGGTAATGAGAAAACTAATTTCAAATTATACATACCAAAAATATAGAAAAAATGACTGCTGTCTCTCCCATATATTCACCCAGTTTTTGTGATGTACAGCCCAAAGTTACAGATGCTTTTTAATCATCTCTGTTACAGGCAATACATACCCATAATTAAATATAATGGCTTAGATCATCAGCTAGTGTAAATTAGCATATCTCTGCAGAAGTGAGTTACAACAGATGAGAGTACTGACTGCTGTGTATAAGCACCCAGTAACACATGGAGGGCTGTTATTCAGTACTCCAGTACATAGATACATGATATAACATCATTACATATAGAAATGCTTGGTAAATGATGCACTGCATTTTCAATACTAACCTACTTTCTTCCCTGGCTAATGCACTTCTTTGGCATAACTGTTTTCAAGATTTTTTTTTAATGAAAATAGCTTGTATTATCTTCCACTTCTCCAAATCGAATCCCATTTTTGTCACCCACTTCCACTCTTTCTAGAACCACTTGAATCATTTTAATGTACTCATTTGTGTTTGCAACTGGTCTACAGCAAAAAAAATGCGTAAGAAAACCTGAAGCAGATCTTTATGGCACCTTTATTTAATACTTCAGAAAATGTGACACCCCTCATTTATGGTCTCGAATAGTTTTGCGAAACCATGTGTCATTTTTCATATCCAAGGTATTTGAATTAGTCTGAGGGCAAGATCCTGTTGTCTTCACATTAAAACTGTTCAGACACTCCATGGACTCTATTGCTGGGAACACAGAAGAGATCTTTCTAAACATTAGGACAAACAATGCCTCCCTGTTATCTAAATAAAACCATTTCAAATGCCGTTTGCTGTGGCTAAATGAATTTAGATATGCCAAGAAACCTAAGCCTTATCTAGCTGTGCACTTACCTATCTGTAATATGACTATTGCTGCTAATTATACCTCTATGTTCAAACTGTTATAAAACACTATACAAAATGCGATGAACTGAAAATCAGAGGGAGCTACTGTTATGGAAAGATATGTTACTGTGTACAGTTCATCCTGATTCCAAAAGTTCTGAGGCTGCATCCTCTTCATAATCATAAGATAAAGTGGAATTCATTCTTGGCTAAATTATAATTTCAAATAGTGACTTAATAGAGATTGTGCATCTCATTTCAGTTGGAGAATACTTATATATACACTAGCTATATATTTATGCTAGTAACAAGTGCTTGCGTCCACTCCTTGGTAGGCTGTCACTTCCTTTAAACAGTCTCTTCTCACCTTCTCCATCCTCCCCTATTGCTCATGATTAGAGACTTACAATCATTTTTTAGGCCCTGTATCTTTCTCTCTACATTCTAACAAACATTTTTTCTTCTTCTAGAGCATATTAAAAATCTTTTCAACCAGAGGAAGGGTTTCCTTCTTCCAAAATTCCTTCCAGTGAATGCTCTGGAATGTAGAGGGCTCAAAAGTAGAAAATATCTGTTGGCAGTCCTGGAAGTCTCATGCCAGAAAAGAGTAAATGCAATTAGAAAGAGCTTTTGAACCTCTGTGTGAGAGAGATTCTGGAGGTAGAGGTGTTCCTTGCCAATGCTGTAGCAAGTGTGTGTTTGCCCAGCTCAGTTATTTTTGGACAGTTTCATTTAGGGAGTTTCCTTTTTCAGTCTGTTACCTGTTGACTTCTGCAAGCATAAAGAATTATGATTATCTGTACAAACTTTTTCATCAAAGAATTTTTCTGCAACGAATACAAAAGGATATGCTTGTACATTGGCAAGCTTAGGCTCCAGGTTTCTTGGCATCTGCCTACGTATTTCAGTTTGAAATAATGGATTAGAACAAAGCAAAGTGCATGTTTGTATAAAACTGAAGGACTCAGACTTTAACACCAACAAGTATTTGACAAATAAATATATATATTTTATTCTGTGAACATATGCCACAGTTTGCTAATAAAGAGTACTTTGCAGAATAATTCAGCATTCAAAATTCACACTAGAGATGTTGGCTTCAAGAATGTTTAGAAAGCGACTTTTGAATGTAAGAAAGAAAAAAATTAAAAAGGAACATTTTTGCATGTAGAAGGTAAATTAATAAATTCCAATTAGTTTTTAAAAAAGCAAAGATATTTCATAAAACTTATAGTAGATAAAAACACATTACCACATGGACAAGTAATCTATTTATGAATAAAGCAAAAATGTATTTTGATTTTCCTTTTTCTTCTTTTTTCCTCCACAGATCAATAACACGCTCTTATTATCGCAATTCTGTGGGTGGCTTACTAGTGTTTGACATCACAAATCGACGATCTTTTGAACATGTGAAAGACTGGCTGGAAGAAGCAAAAATGCATGTGCAGCCCTTTCAGATTGTGTTCCTGTTAGTAGGACATAAATGTGACTTAGTGTCACAGCGTGAGGTTACAAGAGAAGAAGCTGAAAAACTGTCATCTGACTGTGGTATGAAATATATAGAAACTTCAGCAAAAGATGCCACGAATGTTGAAGAGTCCTTTACAATTCTTACACGAGACATCTATGAACTTGTAAAAAAAGGAGAAATCTCAATACAAGATGGATGGGAAGGCGTCAAGAGTGGCTTTGTTCCAAATGTTGTACATTCATCGGAAGAAGCTGTAAAGCCCAGAAGACAGTGCATCTGCTGAATTTGTAGCATGCCAAAGAGCACATCGGGTGTTCAGAAGATGATGCCAACCTAAATAACAGAATAATAATTTTGAGACAATATTAGATCATGACATAGCTGAGTCATAGAACGGTAATTTGTTTTTGTATCCTTCTGCATAGGTCATAACTTCATAAAACTTTAAGTGCTTTTTTTCTTTTCAGAGTACAATAACTTTGTGTGGTCTTCAGGAAAAGAAATTATATATTGCTAAAGGAAAAACTAATACTATACCAAGACACTGAGAAAGCGCAATAATCATTGTGACAACATCCTCTCTTGGGCTTTGTATTTTGAATACTGTTTAAAATCAAGGCTTGCTAGGTGAGGCTCAGATGAGCTCATTACTTTTGTTCATCCTGCCTTAGTTTTGGACAAGAAAATATTATACCTTATACTTTTTTAATGTGATTCTTTACTCAAGTGCAGGGTTGCTAATGACCATTAAAGTTTAGAATGCTGTAGAATTTCATAATAAAGATAACTCTAAAGAAAGCAAGCTGAAAGATTGCTCCAATAGCAAACATTTTTGATATGACTATGAATACAAGCCTTACTAAAGAAAAAGAATGTTTTAGAAAAGATGAGTTATTTGTATATGAAAATGGGGAATAGAAGCAATTAAATTTATTATTAAATATTTTCTGAATTGCCAATGAAACTAAATGTAACATCACATATGATCCAGCTGTTATTTGACTTGTATACAAAACAGATTTCCCAGCCACTGGAGTTACATTTTGGAGGCCGGATCCTCAGCTGGGTAATTATCATAGCCACACTGATGCCTAGGGAATTATGTTAATTTACACAAACAAATTCCATATTAGCTTTAAAAAATAAATGTACTTCTAACTAGAAGTAAAAATAAGCTTAGAAGTGCTGCAACCCATGGGGACCCAGGCCTTAAATTTGAATAGAGCAAGGATTGTTTTATTCTCAGCCAGCAAATGTTAAACTGTTGTCTGAAAAAAAAGGAAGGTTTTAAAACCAAAACTGTTATGAATAGAGTGTTTGGAGAGGAGAGAATTTCTAAAATAATGCTTGGCTACAGAGAGCAAAGTTGGTGAACCCCTATTCTAAGAGAGCAACACATAATAGCTTTTAATAACAATAGGAGAAATCTGTGATCATGTAGCATTTTACTGAGCTTGAGGTCATCTTCCTGCTCCTCTGAATATAACACACACTAGCTTTATACAAACTAAGCCCTATAGGTCTAGCACATAAATACCCAATAAGTCTATTTTATTGTAGTAGTATAACAAGATGACTTGATCTCCAGAGTTGATAAGCATCTACAGTTTATCTGGGCATACTCGTAACCACCGAACATCAAGCCAGTTATCTTCATATGAAGGTGTGTTATCATGTTACAATTCTCCATTTTCAAGATCAGGCAACAAGTCTATCTAATCTAACTTCTTTCTTCAACAAACATGTAATTGGTTTTCCCTCGGGTTACTTTAAGCTCCTTTTACAATCCTTTTGTAAATATTCCATAGTATAGAGACAGGTTGTTTGGTTGCAGTTATTTTATTCATTTAGGGCCACTAAAATTATTGACTTCAACAGGAACTGAAAGGTTAATTTTTTCAATAGCCTGAGTCTCACTTGCACTGAGGCACAGTTACACTGTCATAGAAGGATACAGAGGCCTTAATATAAACAGGAATCAGCCTTAATTCATTAGCAATTAAAACAGTTAATTCTAGTCTCAGCATGCCACAAAGTAATTGCTGTGAGCCTGATTCTCTATTAAACTACATATATTAGTCATTTACACCAAATCAATTTTGATTTGAGGGCATTTTAGGCCCTCTTTACGTAAACGTAAGTGACTACAGATGCCAAAAGGTAGTGCAGAATCAGGCTGTGTGCATTTGACCCTGATTCCCCTACGATACTAGGCCCACGTTGTGTATCTCAGAAGATCTTCTCTTAGTTGTTTAAGAGGACAGAATGGGCCAACGAATAAATCGGTGGCTGGGGAGTAAACAGACCCGAAGTCTACCACTGGTTCACTGTGTGTTTCTGAGCAAGGCATTTACGTTTTCTGTGCCTCACATTCTGTATCTCAAAAATAGAGATGATCGTTCTTCCTCGAATTCACAAAGACTGCTGAGACACAATCTGACTGTATGATCTTCAGTCTGGACTCTTCTCTGTGTGCTACCTGTTGTAGAGTGTTTAGCACCATGGGATGTGGATACTGGTTTCTTCTGCCATACCAAAAAAAAAAAAATTAAAAATATTAAAACAGCTTTATAAGTACCAGGTATTGCTATTACTATGAATCTACACTTCATTACACATTTTGTTACTTTCTGGTTAAAATCTTTTATCTTAAACTTTTCTTCCTGAATACTCTGGAGCCAATGAGCTTTTCATTCTGTATGAAAACAATCAGGTGTGTTGGGGGGGAAGGGACTGGGAGAAGAGGGGAGGGGAGGGGAGGTATGCACAGAGAAATAAACAATCGTCAGAACAGAGCCTTAATGATCTCTGCTGTCAATGTTGTACCTGTAGTGTCACATTTATTACACTGGGAATAGAGCTTTTAACCATATTCAGCTGTGTAAGGAACTGGTACTGTCAATGCAACTAGAAGTTCACTGCATTTTAAAGTACTGTGCACATAGTTGTCTTATTTGTAATTCCTAAAAATGTAGATTAACATGTACATTCAAACATTGTCTATCTTGATGATATATTAAACCACTGCTGTACCTTCTCACTGCAGTTAGTAGAAATGTCTGATAAATAGATGATTTGCTGAAATACATCATTTTGTTTTCAGATGCTTTGCAGTACAGTATATAATAACAGCTTGAATAGGCTGTAGAACAGGTTATAGTTCAGTGCATGTATATTCTTTTTTTCTCCCAAGGAAGGGCAAATACAACGCTTACTATTTATACCAGAATGACATTTTCAGAAATTACAGAAATTAGAGAAATCTCATTTGGTAGCCAAATTAATAAGTAGAAATTATTTATTAAGAAAACCCCAAAACTTTTGCAAATTAAAGTTTAGTAAATCCCAGTTAGGAAAAGGAAAAGCTGTTGAAATAGTAAACAGTTTGTATTTGGATTCATAGGCCTGGCAAATGAATGGATATAAAGTATTGTTTTGGACTCCTAAAATGTTTAAATTTTCATTGCTTTTATTTTAAGCTTGATAAAGAATAAAAACCTTCCTCTACTCATTTAAATATTTTACATATGAATTCTTCAGATATTTTGGCTTACTTATAATTGCATCTGTCCCGCGTAAGAAGCAGAACCTAGCCGCACACCCTAGGAATCAACCAAGGAAAAAATCTGGAGGTAGTGTATGTTCATACTATTCATTTATGCCTTTGGTATGGAATAGACTTACCAGTCTAACTTCAAGCTAGGTGACTCAGTTCCTGGTGACAGTCCTGTCACCTGACTGTGCTCACAGAAAATAACAGAGGCTTGACTGAGCACCCAAGTACACTGCAGTTGCTCTGTGCTGAGATCCCTTCTGCCACAGCCGAACCATTACTGGTACCCAAGCTGCCTAACTTAAAGCAAAGATAGGTGGATGCACCGTGCTCACAGGTATGTCAGTCTCAGTGTTTCAGCTCCCTTACAGAATACATGCTTCATTGCCCTCTTTTTACATAATTAACATCCAGGGAGAGCACTTTTCCCCAGCTGTAGACCCCAGCACACGGCATCAGCTCCTCCAGGTCTCCACCCTTGCCTTTCGTCAGGAGCTGGCACAGCAATCTCAGCAGCCTTTATTCAGCCTTGGAGAGAAAGAAGGAGGGCTGAGGGTTTATTTTCTACATGGGCATGGAACCATACCACAAGCATGCTGGACTGTTTAAGAAATCATTAAGTATCAAAACACAATTGTCAATAGCAAACATTTGCATTGCTCATTTCTTCTCAGAGTCCAAAGACAATCTTCTAAATAAGTGAATGAAATTAAAAGAGGAATCTGTAAAGTGTAAATCTCTCTAAAAAGCCTAGCAGATAGGACTGCACAACAAAATAAACATTCTAAAAAAAAAAAAATGGCCAAGCATTTGTGTAGTGATCCTTTGCTCTAGTACTTAACTGTATGTGGTAGCAGCTATGATGCCTAGGTTTCTTAAGGATAATGATGGTATCATTGAATGTATTTAAAACTAGAAGAATTCAACCAAAAATTCATCTGCCTGATTCTCAGAGAAAAAAAATGACTGTATCTCATGGATGCATGTATACTTACTTCCCACCTCATTTCTAGTAGTAATTTGTCTGGGTTTTAATGCTACGTTGCTTGAGGCTCCCCTCTGAAAACTGACTACCTACATATGCTGTCATTTTACTCAGCAATATTTCCTCCTCTGCGAAACGAATACAGCTGTGAAAAAGCTGTATTTTACTTTTGAGTACGGCAGAACTGTTTATCGCGTTTCAATGAAAGTGCAAATCTGATGAAAGTAATATGATTGAAGATGTGCCAGTAGAGCATAATATAAAGACTATGAAGTTGTACAGGTTCCTGAAGACAGTTTGCCTTGCATAATACTTAATTAGTGGGAGCGTAGCATGTGTGAAAAAACCAAAGTTGGTTCTGCAAACCCAAAAGTATTTTGCTAAGCAGCACTTTTGATGTGGAAGAGACAGCTCTATAGGCACAGGACTCCACAAAGCAATCATTTTTCTTCATGGAGTTGCTGCTCTGACAGGCAACCAGTGGAACAGCGAACACACGGCTAAAATGCTTCCAGGAAAAGAACTTGATAGCACAAATCTCCCAAAATATAATATACACACTGTGGGCTTTTTACCCCTGGGGAGGCAGGGAACAGTTGTTCGGCAGCCAACACCACCACAGCACTTGCATGGCATCTCCTCCCGTGACTTCCCATCGCTCACAGGGGCCAGACAGGAATGGGGAGTAGCAGGCTCTTTACGTAGGGCTAGGTAAATCTTCATTTAAACTCAAACTGAGAAATCCAAAATCCCAATCCTGAGCTGCTAGAACGGATCACCATCTTCGAAAGTATTTCATTCACTCATTTCTCAGAGAAAGTCATGTTTTAGGCGAGGCCTGAGCTCCTCGGGGATGGACACTCAGTGTGTACTACAACTCCGTGGGAGCAGTGCTGTAAACCAGCTGACACCAACCTTCAGCAGCCTCACAGGCTACAAGGGCAGCTCAAACTAAGAATAACCCTGATTACCTTCATGGCCTGCTAAAGGCCCACCTTGCAGCTAAAGAGTTTCTACAGAAACTTAAGAGTAGAAGTAACAAAAAGAAATTCTATGCATTGTAAATAAAATCAATGCTTGGGTAAACAAACTGAAGTTTCAGCTATAGTTCAACTACTGTGACTCCTCATTGCTGCGGCTTCAAGTCTGCTTGTGTGCAACCTGATTTCTCCCACTCCATGAAAATCGTGGAGGGATAGACTCAGCCTCCTGTGGCAATAAACTCAGTCACCAGGGAAATGAATGCACAAGATAAGGGTGGAAAGGAAGACACAGATCGTTTCTTCCATTCCTGCACAGCCCCGGGGGAGCAGTGAGACTAACCACTGCCAGAGCCCTTAAGACCCTACAAAAATTTCCATCACTGTTAGGGGACTTGTGGGATGAAGGAAAGTGCCAAAGTCCGGGAGTCAGCACAGAGACTCAGGCTATTGACTCCCCAACTCCAGCGGCTCCCTCAGGATCAGTTAATTCTGTGGGACAGCCGCCCGAGAGGAATGGTTGGGTATAACTACGCCGGCACCACATCTACGTTGCAGGCTTCTTCCCCTTTCACCTTCTCTTCTGTGTGGTTTCTTTGCAGGAAGGGACTGCCAGAAGCCATATTTGGCACCAAGGTCTGACAGTGAGCAGGGTGATAGTTTAAAATGTTAGTGGTAGTTGCTAAGTATTAAGGTACTAACACTGAGGAGAGGAATTATGGAAAATATTTCAGTCATAATCTTAGTAATAAAAACCTTGCAGGGCTGGCACTGCTCTGCAGCACTTCTGAGAATTGTCCGTTTTGGTTAAGTTTTCAATGCCAAGCAAATAGTTTAGCTATTTAGTCATAATTTATATTAATTTGCTATTTTAAAATAATTACTGCTTATTATTCAGGGGAAAAAACCTCCTCTGTGCAGAACATTTTTCTCATTTCCCTGACATGGAGCCCGTGTTATATACATTAAAAGAGCAAGCTATGCCAGGACATAAGTTTAGAAGATGTAAGTCTCAATTCCGGTCAGTTAGACCACTGAAATTCACAGTAACACTGTTCATTTAACTGGGATTTTTCTCTGCCAGGTTCTCTGTGGAAAACAGAGTCTGATTCTCAGAGAAACTTTGAAAACAAAAGAGAGACAAAGCTTACTGAGCACTGAAAAAGAGCTGCGTATGTGAACAAGTGTCAGAAAAGCAGAACATGAAATTGTAATTTTTCATGTTGTATCCCCTTTCACTCTACCATGCTTCGCAGACCAACTATAACTCCCTGAGTACACAGAGTGAATGGAACAGTAAATTTCTAGCTGTTTGAAAAAGGCTAGGAGAGGAAAAATTAGATCAGACGTAATTCCCTGCAGAGGTTCTCTGCAACTCTGTGCCTGTGCATGGAACAATGGCCACAGTTTGCCTAACACACGCCATGTGCTTCTCCGTGTGCCAGGAGGAATTCGGCCTCAGCAAAAACCCTCCTGTAGGTTCTGCCTGCAAACTGTGACTCCGCACCACCCCATGTCATCCTCAGTGTAACTCAGGTGAAAAAGAGCAAGGTTTTCCAGCAAGGAAACTGCGAGGGAATAGCACTGTTGTCTAAAAATACATCAGAGAAGAATAAACATCAGGAAGAGAGAAGTCGTTTAAGCTAAAGGACAATGTTGGCGTAAGAACAAACAGGTCATCCTGAGATGCACAGGATAGGTGGTTCTGGCGATGCTAAGATACCAAAATCTGAAACAACTTAAGCAACAATAATCTCTACTCCCACACACAGGCAATTTTTCCAGGATGCTATTGTTTCTAACTGAAAGGGTGACGTGAAGCCCAGATAGTAAACACCAGAAATGAAAGTGTTTGGTTTCTTGTTGAAATAGAAACAAACATAGAAGAAGCTTTTTCACGTGAAAAGTTTGGTCACCGATGGTGCTTCTTTTTTCAGCTACAGGAAGGTGTCTGTGTGCCCTTGCCCTTTTAAAAGGATTGTCTTCAGAGACTCTCATGGCACAGTTTGTGCGTAGGGTCATCGTGACTGTTCATGGCAGTGATAAATGAGGCTTTCCCACTGAAGGAAAAAACATAAGTTTTAGTATCCCTACTAAATATATCTAGTTTGATTGGAGAGGAGTCTAAAACGGACTAATCAATCATGAAATGCTTTTTTCCATCATGGACTAAGTTAAGATTAGAAGAAACTATGTATGTCTTATTTGTACCATGTGTTTCAGGACATTAGAAGAGAACATAGCAGCGCGTATTTCTCTCTGATGCAACTCATTCAAAGCCAACAGATTTATGCCTGGAATCAATTTACTCTGAGACATCTAGGATATTATGCACGGTATTAATTTCACTGATCATCCAAATCTTAATGAGCTGCTGCAAATCACTCTGAACCCATGGACAGCTCTGGGATTGTCATTCACTCTGTCTTTTACAATCCATGCAAAGGACATAAAACTGTAGGCCAATGTAGTACCATATACTAATCAATAATTAATCATAGACTCATTAAGGTTGGAAAAGACCTCTAAGATCATCAACTCCAACCATCAACTAACACCACCATGACTCCTAAACTAGGCCCTGGAGTGCCACGTCCAAACCTTTTTTGAACGCCTCCAGGGTTGACGACTCCACCACCTCTCTGGGCAGCCTGTTCCAATGCCTAACCACTCTTTCAGTAAAGAAATTTTTCCTGATATCCAATCTAAACCTCCCTTGACACAACTTGAGGCCATTTCCTCTCGTCCTATCGCTAGTTTCTTGGGAGAAGAGTCCAACACCCGCTTCACTACAACCTCCTTTCAGGTAGTTGTAGAGAGCGATAAGGTCTCCCCTCAGCCTCCTCTTCTCCAGACTAAACAGCCCCAGTTCCCTCAGCTGCTCCTCATAAGACTTGTTCTCCAGACCCTTCACCAGCTTCGTTGCCCTTCTCTGGACACGCTCCAGCACCTCA
>WAAD01028785.1:107773-122932 GCA_013389945.1 Fregata magnificens | reverse complement strand
GTTTTTTTTTTTTTTTTAAAAGAAGTAACTTCTGCAAGTTCACCTTGCATAAGAATGGCTGTTCAGGGTTAAGACAAAGGTTTAACTAGCCCAGAAACCCAGTTCCAGTAAGGGCAAAGCATAAGTGGCCACACAAGGGGTTGCCTTAAGCAATGCCATCATGAAAAGCATGCCCAGCAAATCCCAGAGTACATCTGCTTAGGAACCAGAAGTGTAGCTACTGCTTCAGAGACTGTTCAAGAACGGAGCATGCACTTACTCTGATTTGTTAGATGTGTAACTGCCTTGGACTCCTTGTAAGTGAAAAACATGGGAGATGTGTGTTACAGTGAAGATGCTGGAGAATCAAGGCCTATTAGAACAGAAAGGAGCTAGAGTTAACTATGTGCTGCATAGGTTTTTGCACAGTGCTGCTGAGAACAGACGAGACTTGCAGGAGCAGCCCAGATTCATGCTCCTGCAGGAGAGACCACCGCATGGATCACAAAGCTCCAAATGGAAGGCAAAGGGATCTACTGCTGAATGAGCAAATAGATGTGTTCTGGGAATGGTTCTTATTCCAGTTCTCTCTCCTGAACACCATGTTGGTCTGACATAGCTGTGTTGTGCTCCTTGGCCAACCACCAGAGTTGCTAGCTGACAAATCTCAGCAGATGAATTCAGCACAAGTGCTGAACTGCCCTTAGCTCTACCTCATTTTTTGCCCTGGACCCCTGTTTGGAACCAAGCCCTATGATAACTTTCAACCTTGTCTAAACACAAAATCCCTAAACCAGTAGCCATGATGAATAGGCATCCTGACTGGCTGACCACATAGAAAGCCCAGTCCAAACCTGCTCAACTCACACATCTTGTGATCAGCCCACATGTTCTCTGTGGCAGGGATTGTTTCTCGGTGAAAAGGGAAGATACTGAAGTAAACCAAGAATGCTTCACAGTGGTCTGGTGTAACGAAGGGTCGACTACCCTTAGGAGGTTTCCATGGCTAGAAATCTACTGCCTCTGCCATTTGGGAAAGCATTGCCCCTAAACATGCTGATTCAGCACCAGCCCGTCTCTCCAGTTGGCATCATAAACCTAAAGCTCTATGGTACCCTAGCAGGGACTGCTGTCATTTCCTCAAAGCCCAAATACGCAGATCACCCAAACAGGTAAACAGAAACCCTTCCTTTAGGCCAACATTCAAAAGTGTGCTGACTCTAATCCAAAAGAAGAATTAAGATTATCATTATGCTGTAGGAACCAGAAAAAAGAAACATCTACGAGAACCCCTAGAAGGGGATAGAAAGATAGATTCAGCTGTTCTGATCTCTGGAAACCACCTCTTGCTGATAGCAACTAGTGATGATCCTAATGTCTCCATTACAACATCAGTTTCTCTGTAATTTTCTGTTAATTTTATGAAGAACAAACACATTGGATAAAAGATTTTTATCTACTCACTGGAGACATACTGCAACTTGAGGCACATTCACTAGCAAGGCAGGATCAAGAGCAGAATGATGGTTGACTGATTCAAGTGCTTTAATGGAGGAAAAAAAATTCAACAGCAGTAAAATGCACATGCATGTAAAATCTACGATGGCAAAATATACTGTGTAAATCGTTAATTACAAGAAGCAGAGTAAGAAGACTCAAAATTTGGCAACTCACTTATTCCAAGTTACTAGAAGACAGATTACTGCAAACTGAAGGTTACTGTAAACAGGGAAGTCCACTCCACAGCATGTCTTCAATGTCTTGAAGCTATGATTACTGATTACCTGGTACTTTAATCCATGATAAATCCACCTCTCCACTGAGAGGGCTGATCCCACTCATCCTCCCCAACCCTCAGATGCTCACTCATCTTGCATTTGCATGGTAAGAGGACAAGATGGTTCAGGGATCAGTTCCCTGGTCCAACACACCATGCACCAACACAAAGTGAGGACACTAGCAGAAAGGGGGTGGCATGATCACCCCTCTCTGCAGTATTTTAAATTCACACTAGATTAAAAACTACTGTGTAACCGTGAATTGTGTTTTTACAAGAAAATTTACTTCCACTGCTATGCATCCCTTGGATGTGTATTCTATTTTCGTGTAGTGGAACCAAGACCTTTCCTGAAGGATCTTCTGTGTTGGCCAACATGAAACAACTGTACTCTCCCATACTGCTCATTTGGGTTAAATGATGTAAAATTGTGATTTCTCAGAAATTACCATCAGTTACTGCCCAAACCTGTATCTACTATAAATGCAACACAAATTCACACAGTTTGGCAAGTTCTCTAGGTGGACTTGCAGTTTCTTCAAACTCAGGATGAAATGCTCTATTACAGTTGCTCTAGCATAACTTCTCCTTTATTTAAAAGGGAAAAAAAGTCTATTGCATGTTTCCTGTAGCATCTTCTACACACACCAGACATCAAGTTTAGGATATATAAACTATAATCAATAAATTTCAATATTTTCAACTAAAATAGTGATTTTGCACAGAGAATAATTTCATGCCTTTTCAGAAATCTGACCCTCTACAAACTTACTTACATTACTGCGATGCAATACAGTTAAAAAAATAAATAGCATAATGTTTAATTTTATTCTGGAAAAAGAATAACTCATGGCTCAAAAGCCAACAGTGGTTTTATTAAATATTCTTGAGGACCATTTTCTGATGTTGATTTCCTTAAAAGAAAGGTTCTCTGATGAATCTGTCTAGGCAAATCTCTATGCTATCCTAACCCTTAACTCATTAACTGAAAACCATAAGCTTTTAGAATACTTTTTCCAGGTAACTTCTATTTGGCTTTCTAAGCTTAAAAACCAAAAAAACCCAAACCACAGAACCTGCCTGTCTTCTCCCACCAGTCTCTCCCCAAACACTATCCCCCAAGTTTCAGGCTAGAACTTTAATAAGCAAAGGCTTCAAAAGAATATACTTATTTCTCTCTCATGGGAAGATGACAGGTACTTACCTGAAACTGTTTTTCACCTAGAGTGGGAAATATTTCGTCCATTTCCCAAAAAATGCTTTAAGGTGTATTTGGAAGACTATCAGAGTTTAGTCTGTAGTTCCAGTACCTTAAAATTAAATAGCCATGATTTCCCTTCAGACAGGTCTCTAAGTTTCATTATGCTTACCCCCACCCCACCAAAACAAGAAAAAAAGAAAACAAACAAAAAAAACCAACCACCACATCACTAGAAACATCTACTTAAAGCTATATTTTTATGCAAAATTTATTTTGTTGCTCTGGTTGACCTCCCCTTTTTCTTGTCTTGGGTTTTCACAGAAACATCTCTCAACTAAACTAACTATACCATTTAGTATGGTACTCACAGCCCACTTAATCCAGAGGCAGAACAACAAAAACCTTTCAATTCTTTATTTTAGATGCACCTTTACATTCCTTCAGAGGATTCAGACAAGGCAAGTAATTATACAGCTATTAAAGTTTATCATCTCCTTTTCTAAAAGCATTCTTTGTGAAGTTTGACCCTCATTTATGCTAAATCTGGATTTTCAAAAGAGACCTAGTTTTACAGAGACATTCATTTTCCTGCACTGGTTCTGAGAGGAAAGACTCTTGGGATATTTCAAGGCTACGATGTCCCGTTAGCTCATATTCAGCTCTACCTTGTCTACCTCCCCTCAGACCGAACTAACAGGGAGGAGCCACCTGAGTAAAAGAATGCATTAACAAGGAGATTGAAAGTCTGTAGACAAGTATTTTGCATGTCATTTTGAAAATGAGAGTAAGCTTATGACCTTCTGTGAGGCCACCTGAAGCAAAATATCGTATTCGTAAGACCATCTGACTCATTCAGCTTTAGCCCCCAACCCTATGCTGAGTGTGGACTGACAGCAGAGAGTGAGCTAGTTATTGCACTAACAGCCAAAGCCCATTTGCACGCTGGCTGCCAGAAAGCAGGAATTTGTCCACAGGAGAGCCTCACCTGTCACACCTAACCACCAGCTGCTCCAGCAGGCACCAGTGCCCTTTCACAGCCACCGCGAATCAGTAGTTTTTAGCTCAGAGGCACAGGACACCACTTGTATGGATTCCTCCACATACCCACATCCATGGCTTTTGTTCTGGCCCACTCACAGCTAAGGTCCCACACACCCTGCTCAGCCTAATCTAGAACCTCTCACTAAAGCAAAGGCTTATCAAACCTTGACTTCAGAACCCAGCTTACAAACAAACCCTGATAGAGCTGCACTGGCAAAACTATGGGGCAGCAAACCAGTGTTCAGAGCAAGAATTCCTTTTTTTTTTTTTTTTTTTTTTTTTTTTTAAGTTTTGCCACCACCAACAGAATCTCAAAACTATGCAAAAAATTCAGCACTCTTAACCCTGCAAGTGTGCCAATACAAACCAGCTCTGAAATTAGCTCTGTCTGCTGCTTACAGGCAGAATCATGAAAACCCTCCTAGGCAGCACCACGGCATGCTGAGAGCAAGGATCTATCTGCCTTAAAGATGAGATCAGAGAATCGCTCATCTCTTCCCCCAAACTGAATACGAAAACTATCCCTCTTCCCTTACAGCAATGGAAAGCCCTCCAAGTTCCAGATACTAGAAGGACAGACAGGCAAGAACACCAAGCAGGATTTAGGGTTAGGATGCCGAAAGGCCCATGAGCATGATAAGCAGAAGGTGCTGGTTTCTTGGGAACTAGTGTTTTTGCATAGACTTTTTTTTTTTAAGTAGGTTTAGGAGTTTTAGCCCTGAAAAAAAAAAAAGTTTCCAAAAATAACTGCTTACTTTCTGAAGTTTGTGAGGTGTCATCACAAGCGCATTGAGCTGCTAAAGTTCATCAACATGCCAGTAAGTATAGACCAAAGCAGCTGTGATTGACTTCTCCATACATGCCTTCCCCTCCACCATCTCCCATTATACATAAAGCTGCATAAGGCATTTCCTATCCTAGGGGCAGGAGCAGTCCTTGGGCTACGAGGGGTTGAGAAAATTTAAAGCCCTATCTGCTGTTCTTATTTGGAGCACAGAATTCAGTTCAAAGTACAAGCAGCACGAAGATACGAATTCAAGATTAGTCACAGGCAAACAGATGATTTAAGAACAAGAACCAATCTGTCTGTTACAGGCAAGGACTGCAGCCTCCATGGCAAAGTAGAATACAGTGCTGCAACATCTTTAACTTATGAAGTCAATTTTTAATCTAATTCGAAACTGAGTAACTTGTGGAGCAGAGTAACCTCTGAACTCTATATTCAATTTTGTACTGTTAGCACGCTCAGTCTGTGACCTCAGCTATGGGTCTAGTAAAACAGAGTGAGCTGGAAGAGTGGTCAGGATGGAGACTATTTGGGCTTTGATACCCACAACAGCAGTGCACCTAGGGATTACCAAACAGCTTAGTGTCCATTCCATACTTTAAACACCTTTTAGTCACTAAAATAAATAAATCCATGTCCTCTTGAGAACAGAAAGGCGGTTTACCTGTTGTTTCAGGGTATCTGCCAATGCATGGCGCAAAATTACATCAGTTTACACTCAAGCCCATGTATTCAAAGTTCCCTTCAAAACCATGTAAGGGAGGAGTGCTAATGAAATCTTCAGATCCAACACAAACTCGGTGGCAGGAGTTTGGCCTTCACAGCAAGGTTCTTGGAAGGGAAAATACAGAAGCTGTGAGTATAGGGAAGGAGTGCAGTACTTAAAACAGACCTACTTAACGCCACTCTAACCTTTTTCCAGAAGTTAGCTTTCAAGTTGAAGTTTTCCAGGGTTAGTCTCCTCCGTGATATCCATTTTTGGATAAAATATACTTCTAAATGGTTAGGTATGAGAAGAGAAAGGCAAGATAAAACTCGATCCTAATCTAATAGATGACTAAATATCAGCTCATACTCCTTAACACCTACAGCCACTTTGGAAAGGAAAAACAGCCCTTGTTTACAAATCATTTAGAGCAGTAATTTTGAAACTGTGGGCTCCTGAAAAGCATAAAGATCCCACGCAATTTAAACTATTGGCAATAGCCTAGTTTTTCCACAGTTGCTTCTTGCCAACTCCAGGTTGAAAACCACTGATTTAAGAGAGCCCTGACAAAACACGGTTGTTCCGTCAATGGGTTCGGCTTGCTCAAGAGATAAATATGGCATTCCTGCTGAATTCAAAAGATCATATGCAAAATGAGCCTCTGCATGGCCCATCTCAACTGAGCACTGAAGCCGTTCACTCCCAAATCGCTGCACATCACTAAAGAAAAATTGCAGAGGCAAGACCAAGGCATTAGATTTTGTGAAGAGTTTACAAAAATACTCCTGTAAGATATGAGAACTAGGTTCTTGTAGCATCCTAACATACAGTTCCAGAAGATTACACTTTTATTACTTTGTGTGAATGCACAGGATGACAAGGAAGACAGAAAAGTATAAAAAACAAGAGAAATGTGCAGGCAGTAGCTAAGCATTTAACCAGAAATACCAAAATTAGTGTTATACTTGCTATAACTTTGTCTCCCAAGTATAAGCTAGAGTAACCTAAACATTCATGGGAAACATTTCAGGGAAAAAGTTACTTTTTCCCCCCTCCAAGAGACTTTGACGCTTCATTTTTACCAAGGCTCAGTACGCCTGTCTTACACAACACATTTTGAAGTACGGATACTCATCTAAACCTACACATAATCAACATTACACACAATTTTCTGTCCTTCTCTCAATCCTGTAATAGTTCAAAAGATAGTAAGCTACAGTATGCAGATAAATGACAACCACCAAGGTCACTGAAACGTTCCACTTGCAGGTGAATAGGAGTACAACTTTTCCAAAGGACATTTAAAACCATCAAGGGGCACTCCCCTTCCTTAGCAGTGAGGTCAATTAGATCAAGAAACGATCATCGAAACAAAAGTGCAGAAGTTTTTCCTAAGAGAAGTTTTCCTTGCTGCCTGTTTTGGAAGTGAAGACTATCAGGTGTCTGCTTTTTCCACAAGAAATAAGTAAGACCCTTGTGAGAAACCCCAGAAGAGAGATTATAGTATCACATAAACTTAAGTTTCACTAATCACTTCAAATATAAAAGGGAAAGCTAGGGATAAGGTAGCTATGCTCCTCCTTTTCTAAAGGATGTAAATGGAATCACTGCTTTAAGAAGATTGCTTTTAAGTTTTCTTAGGTCAGAGAAGGAAATGACCTCCATGCTTTCCTATTCTCTTGCTTTTGCAGAGCAAAATGGAAGTTCCTAAGCATCCACCTCTACAAAAAGTTTTCTTCACACAAAGGATACAATGGCATGTTTTCAGAAACACATCTAGAGATCATGATAAAGCATCACCTAGAAAGCAGCTTTCATCATTTTTGCCACAATTACGAATCTTAACCCAGAAGATGACCAAACTTGAGACAAGGTCTGCTATAACACTAGCTTATCTTCAACTTGTTCACGAAAAGGACAAAATAACTGCCAAAGAAGCCAAGAGGCAAGCAAGCCAGTTTGCTATCAGCATTTAAACAAAGCCAGTAAGGTCTAATCACAATCCATTTTGTGTATTCCAATATGTTTATATATTTCTTAAGACGCCCAAGACTGCAGGACACAAGGCACAGGCTAAGAGAAGGCTCTTCTGGCCACAAGACTGCCTGGCTGAAGCATACAAGCACGTTACTCTGACTAATCTGTGGCTATCCCATGGCGAAGTTTCAAAACTGACCCACATGGTGGTCCCCATCTTAAGCACAGGCAAAGTACATAAGAGCTTTGTGCATACGAATTGCTGCGGAGAGTTTAACAGCTGCAGGACTAGCCTGTCCTTGAAAGGCAGGAGGCTGAACTAAGTCTGTTACAGAGGTTACACAGCAAGCTATTGCCTGTAACATATATACAGTAGCAAAGGGAGCCAAACAGCAGATTGCTACAGACTAATGACTGACACCACTATGTGCTCAGGAGAACAGGGAGAAGAGCATTAGTGTTGTGTGCTGGCCTGGAAGTATTAGAGTGAGGAATTGCAGGCTGCGGGCTGAAACTTTCACATCCTTTTGTTAGTGTAACCAACGAAAAAAGAAATCAAGAAATGAAGAACTCTAGCTTGACTACCTGTTCCTCTTCCTACTGTCAGTTACTCCACTTTCGAAACATGACCACCACCCCCAACCTAGTAACAGCAGGGGAGGGTGAAAGACCACATCAGATAGACTCATCTAAGCAATTCCCTCCAGCTAGATACTGAAACACCTGTACTACAAGCATATGCAAAAAACATTCAAAGAGAACCAGGAAATTTTTCATTAGTAAACTCAACTCAAGAGTTAAGATTGCCTGGTGGCCTCTGATGTCTTTCCACGCTGCTGGATTCAGCTTCTGAAAGCTTCCTTTGTTAATGAATACTAGGCTCTTGTACAGTCCTCTTTTCTCTCCCTCTTCTCCCTCCCATAAAATATCATGGTCCTCACAGCATTAGGAACATCCTTTGTCTCCCTGCAAGTCTTCCCTGTGCAGCTACTTTGCCGTCGCTTCTGGAAAATGCAACAGGATTACCATCGTTTCTCTTCCCTGTAAGAGGAGTCAAAAACACAGATGGAGACATCATCTAATAGCAATTTTACTACGTAGGAAGTGCTGTCCTGCAGAAACGTTGAAACACCATAACCTCCGCTTCACCTTTCATGTGCCGGCAGTGTTGATGTGTAACTTAAATCTCCTACTCAGCTGAGAGTTGAATTTTTTTTTGTCAACTCACCATAAAGGAGCACACGATACTGCACAGCATACAAGGCAAACTAAATCTGAGGTAAAAGATTTTCTTGAAGATGTCTAGAGAAATAACAGTACAGCATTCTCCAAGAAAAAAAAAGAAAGAAACTGAAGCTCTCATTTCCCAAAAGAAGCTGAGGCCACATGGATTTATCGGAGGCAACCGAGGAACCCCAGCAGCCTGCAGAGATACTGGGGAGAGGCGGTGTAAAGCTGCAACTTATGAATGGAGGTACTGGACAAGAGCATCCAACATGGTCGGGAAAGCAAAGCCCACAGTTCATTGTCAGGGAGAGAGCATGGTATAACCCACGGTGCTTTGAAGAGAGAGAATGAAGCAATCTTCCTGCTACTGTACGTGAACATGATGCATGCAGAAATTAGCACTTATTCAGCAAAAGACAACTTGGATTTGTGCATGTGTGACAATACCAGTTGAATAGCCTCAACTCTTCATTCTCTGCCTCTCCATCCCCTGCAGATGTTGTAGCAAAAAAAAAAAAAAAAAAAAAAAAAGATTGTTTTCCAGTCAGGTCTAGTCAGGGAACTGATTCACCAAGCTGCCACACATAGCTGTGCCAGCACAGAGGGAACTATTTAAACCAGCTTAGACAGCACTGCTGTCAAACATAACCACAGTCTGTAGTACAGTTACAAGACAGAAGATGCAAACTAGAAAACTCCCTGCCTTTGGAGGAGGCTATCCTGTTCTCTCCCCTTCCCTTCACCTCACAGACATGACCCCATCCAGTGCTTCAGATGAGCTCTCCTGCTCATCTCATTCCTAGCTAGGATGACTCAGGTAACTAAGCGTCACCAGAAGATGAGCTCGTTTTGCAGAGTCTTCTGTCAGTTTAGTAAAAACAAGCACCACCACCCTTTTTGGCCAGAGGTAGAGCCTAGATTGGCTCAGCCCATCCCATCCAAGCCTGCCCTCAGAAAATCCCAAAAGTTTTGTATTTCTCAGAGAAACATCCATCCCAGCAACCTTCAAGAACCAGAGCTTCATCCTCTTAAGAGTGAAAACATATATACACAGGAGGGTGAGGAAGAGGATTGGAAAGTCCCATGTAAAATACTGCAGTGGTGTCCCCTCCACCCCAATCAGTATGACAGGGCTACCTTTCTTTAACCCTATTAAATGCCTGGTTTTCCTCAAACCTTGCCTAAACTGACTTTTAGGAAATATTCTCATTGTTATTTTACATTAGCCACGAAAGAACACAAGTTCACAAGTTCTCAGNAAAAAAAAAAAAAAAAAAAAAAGAAAAAAACCAACCCCAACACACAGGACAGTACTTTTCTGGATGTAAGATAGCCTAAGATGGCAGAGCATTAAGCCATTTAAGTACTATGAAATAAGGATTTAGAGAACTGAGCACAAGCAATGGGATTGTGTATCATCCATTCTTAATTAAAGTGCAGTTATTGTATTTCTGTACATAACAGTATTTAGATTATCATCAATATACAGCACAAACTGTCAAAAATGGCTTAAAAAATGTGAACAGTCTTTCAGGTACTCTTTTAAAATGGTGCCATACCACAAAGCTGTAAATCTATAGTATGTATCTCTCAATATAAATACTACAAAGATTTTATCTAGGTGGATTTGGACTATTTCCTGCATGCACAGAATGGATTACTGCAATTCATCTTGAGAAGTTCTACTAAAAGTGGATGAACTCTGAATGTCATTAGCTCTTAGTTAAAAGTTAAGTCAAAAAACCCTATACTTCCTGCAGGATGAACATGTCCCAAGAAGGAAACCTCCCACCTTGCAGTGACAGTTATTACTTCACACAAATTAAAATAGATTTTTGTTGAAAGGCAAAACAAACCAAGTGATTTGGCCTAGTCCAGAATTTCATGTCACAGCCACCAGAAGAAGAACTCAAGATGGTATAATACGAAGTGATTACCAACATTTTTTTGAATATGCTTTTGTTTGGTTGACATGGTCCCTGTTGGGGTAGAAGTTATTCTTCATCAGCAAATAGGGAAACAAGGACAAATCTGAAGTGATTTATGGTGAATCCAAAGAGATACTTGAAACAGATCTAGATTCGTCCTCCGCAGTTCAACTTCTACTGTTCTTCAGATGCATACCATCCTTCCATGCACATTTAAAGTAAAGCTAAATATCAAGCTGTAAATTTCACTCCTTACCACTAAAGATTTTTATTTTTAAATGACAGCTGCTTCAATTTTTTTCCTGGCATAACTTTGTCATAAAAGGGTAATTCTCCCTCCCTGTATCCATCCTGCCAACAGGCAAAAACGTTTGTGTGTAGACCAGATCTTCTTGAACAAGCCTTCAGCTACTAGACTGCAAAGCTTCTGTACAATGGATTTATATTAATAAAAAAAGCCGCAAGCTGCATTACATGCAGATTGAAATAAGGCAAATAGTACCACTTGCACATTTGCTGGGGACATGGCTGGGGGCATATCTAAAACAGATACGAGTTTAGAATAGCCCTACATTTAAACATTTACTTTAGCGCAATTTCAGCTAACTTGCTTTTTATTATTATTTTTCATCATCATCAGGGCTATAATAAGCTTTCTCATTTTGGAACAAAGAAATACAATTTGCCCTTTGAACTAGAACTATGTTAAACAGTTGGAGACTCAAGCCTACTTCCAAAACAATGAGATAACACGGCTAACTGTTTGGAAGCCACAGCTAATTCATATTACATACAGGCTGGAACTATACCCAAGCAATGATCAAGATAAGAAAATGTAATAAAGATTTCAGAATTATTCAACTGTTATACACCTTCTCTTGATTAACAGTAGCTTCTAATACTTCCTGAGGTATCATATTTCTTCCACAGGATCCACACTTCAGTACTAAGTATCTATGGTGTTGGAAGACCACCACTATTCAATGAATTAGTACACAGAAATAGATCAGGTACTTAGGTTGCAGTATTTCACCAGCAACGATCATTTAAAAAAAAAAAAAAAAAAAGGAAATTACTTCAGCTTATTTTGACAGCTTAAGAGTAAAATCAACAGCTAAGCAGCATCTCAATGAAACACTGACAGAGCTCAAGATGACTGGAAATCTTATGTGAATGTTACAGGTTTTCCCTTTAAATCATCATTTTGCTCCCAAAACTATGATCACTGCTACATTGCCTCCCTGCCCCCACCTCCCACCCCAGGCTGTAATTCAGTCAGGGAGTCTCTAAGAGTATAGCTAATATTTAACAAAGGGCCAAGCATCACTAGCTAGTAGAAACGCATGCGACCACCTCAAACTATCACTCCAGTAACGACACAGCATTGCAATGCTATTACTGCCTGTATAAAAGGTGTCAGGAGCGTTTCAGGGATCTGCGGGTTCCCTCCCCCCTCAAAGTCCCCATTCCTTAGCTGACCTGATCTCGTCAACCATTTCCAATTCAGCAAGTGCCTGAACAGCAAGTGACTGGAGGCTGGGGGGAGGGCGGGGGAATCACCACATACATTTGTCTCTAGGTATCTGCTTTTGGCCACTGAGAAAGACACTAACACTCAAGACTGGTACAGAGAGCACGTATGTCAGCATCAAATAGTTATCATCTGGCGTATCATGTTGCTAGAATCAAAGTCTTACCAGGGCATCAAGATGCTGTGCGCCACTCCCGGCTACCCTCCTACGCTGTGGTTCAACAGCCCAATGCATCTCACTGCAAAGAGAGCTTAGACAGCCCTTCTCCACACTTCCCTCCACCTCTGGGCCACGGCATGCTGCTCCCTCAATTGCATCACTGCACCAACAGAATCGTTTGGGACTTCTCCCCCACCAGCCGCACGACCTCCGTCCCCCAAAAATGAGGCTTGAAATGCACGATGAGGAAGGAAGGTTTAAGCCAGATGAGTTCCCTGAGCTACCTCCCACAAAAAGCTGTGCTGGCACAACCAAAGGTGCAACTCTGTGACAGTTCAAGATGATCTGTGTCTCTGTTGCTACGTTCTCACTCTTTTCCTTTCCACCAGCTATGCGTTCTCACCCTCTTCCTTGTACTAGCACTGGTATTTGTTTGACCCGACAGCGAGCCAGTTCAGTGAGCTATACTAGCAGAAAATTATTCTACTCCCTCCAAAAGATGACGTTTTCTGCTAGCATAGCTCCCCTGAATTGGCTCCCTGTGGGCAAAGGTGGTCCTTTGGTCCTCCTGTAGTTTTGCTCCCCTGAAGAGCACAAGCTTAGTTTGACAAACCGTCATGAAGCCACAGTCCAACAGAGCACCCTATTGCAGCAGCAAGAAACAAGAGGGGAAAGTGAATTACTTAAAGCCATTTTTATTGCCAAATGCACTACTTCAAACCACAGGCTTTATTTTTTCTGACTACCACACTGTGCGGGATTAGAATGACTTTTCAGGGAATAATGCTAACACAGAGAACCCTCCACACCTCAGATTTACTTTCAGAACTAAACATGAATGGGTATTTCTGAAGTAACAAGAAGGATTTTCCCATACCCTGCTTCCCCATATTTATCTATCAGTATTTATTGAAGGAACAAATTCTTAAAGACTTCTACAAACGGCCAAGGTGAAACAGAACACTACATCATTTAACAGGTCAACTACCACATCTCTAGGAACATTGTCAAAACTCACTTAAAAAGGCAACAGAGATGTATTTAGGGAGAGCGGTTAAGATCACGGCACAATTTCAGCTGGACATCCTGGGCTAGTGCAATAAACCTTTTATAATGCCATGAAAAAATATCAAAAAACAAAAAAGGTAACAATTAACACATTTATATGACCCAATAATTGATGCAAGATTCATACTAGGAACAGGGCAGGTCCTGAGATCTCATAAAGCTGATCAATTTGAGGTTGAAACTATTTACAACACAGTGCCATCAAGATAAAAGTCACATAGCGCTGTTACACTTTGGACTTTATTGTTTTTTAAAAATGGTTTTGTACTTTACCTCCAAAAAATCCCAGTCAACTCTGCACTTAACAGTGCTCACAGTATCTTTTGTTAAATGCACACAGAGGGACTTTCACAGAGGGAAATCTTTTGGAGGAACAAAACGTATATCCAATTTAAGCACAAGGAAGAGATATGGAAGGGATAGCAGAGAAACCAACTTCTCCAGGAGCTGGCAATTTAAATGGCTTTAGGGAAGTGGAACAGGGTGTGTATAAACGGGGGTGGCGCTTGTTTTAAGTTTTAGCACTTAGGGTTGCTAAGAACTTTAATAACGTAGTGTTTTCCTTGAGTCTGTAGACAACACAAACTTCTGTAGCTACCCAAGATTTTCCCAAAGAGCAGCACAATGAACAGACAATTCTTGTGTTCCACCCCAACACAAGATCTTCAACAGCAGCTTTGAAACTGTCCTTTTTTTTTTTTTTCCCCCTCTTTCTCTCCCCACCCCCCATTTACTCCTCACAGCTATCTGGTTAAACTCTGAGCAGCAGGACAGCTCCACTGGAGGACTGAAGGACCCAACGACAAAGCAGCAGGGACGGAGAAGACGACAAGATGACATGCTGCAAGTAGGGAGTTTAAAAAGGACTAGAACAGGTGACCCCCAGCAGCTGAGGTAAGAGGAGATGAGAAAAGGAGATAGAAGTAAAATAAATCTGGTTCAAGCAGAGGTGGAAGCCAACAAAGTGTTCCTAGCAAAGCTAGAATCAAAATAAAACCCCATAAACTGGGTCTAGAAGCATCAATAATTGGTTGGAAAGAAAAACCAGCACTTTCGTGTAGAGGCTGAGTTTCTCAGCAACATATTGCCCTTGAATTGCTTTATGCTTAAAACAAGTTAATTGCTCACGTTAATCTGGACTTAACAAGCATCTAGCACACGCTTTTTCATTACAGAAATTTAAACATTTAGATGAAGCCAAAAATATATACGGCAGCAGTTACAACTCCTGGTGTAACCAAAAATGGTGTTTCAAATCCCTGATAATGAACTAGGATGCTGAGCTAACTGACAATAAGAGGTTTAACTCTGCACACAAGGAACTAAAGTGAATCTGTGACTGTTATTACAGATTACCTACGCTGAGCAGTCACTGGCAGATTACAGCCATATTTGCATATTTAAAAATAAAATGAGGATTTGTGCTCAATTAAAAGCAAGAGGCTAAACAAGAAGAGACATACCAGCGTTCTCGCTAGAGATTTTTAAGATTATGCTAGGAGTTCATAGTCTACTGTTGTCAAACCTATTTTACTATCTTTGCAGACACCCACCGCATTCCTGGCCTAGAGCCGGCGTTTATTTGTATTTTGGGACCCGTGGAAAAGGCCTCGATTCCTCACTAGGGAAAGAGAAAAGGGCAAAATCTGTATTTTGAAGGGAGAAAGTTACTCCAGATGAAAGGGTGTCGGGGACTTCTTTTTCGAAAACCCCAAATATTTGCTTGCAAGGAGCCTGCATAACAACAAACGCGCACAAGAGAGGAGGAGGGGAAAAA